>LPNX010221713.1:59433-225914 GCA_001517045.1 Pseudotsuga menziesii | reverse complement strand
AAGTCTCGATCCATCAGGAAGTTGTCCATCATGTCGTACCGTGTCGAACTCAGATATCTTCTGTAGTCACTCCCCCTAAAGTGGAGTATTATCTTCCTTATTCATTCTGTATAGGTGATTCTATGCTTGATATATATTGGTCAATAGAGTATGTCATGTCATAGTCTATTCTTTCTAAGGCAAATTATGATTCTTGCATATCCATATGGAAGATATTATGTACTTCCCTTTATGTCTCGAAATCATATCGTATACATCATTCCCCATAATCAACTGTTATTCTTTGATCATAGCTTCTTTCATAGCATTATTTTCTTCATCTTGAGTTATCTCTCATACCCATGGTGGTCTTCATCCTTCAAGGTGGATCTACTGCTCTCTGAAGCTCTTTCTTTCGTCATGGTGTCTCTGACCCTGGGAGCTTCAGATTCATGTTTATTGAATTGTCATCACTTGTTCTTCGGAACAAGTCTCATCATTCTTTTCTTTTAGGAGGTTGTATAGGACCTTTCCTACAATTCAAATGCACTAGTTGCATGGTTAGAACTACATATGCATAATGACAAATTCTTATGCATCATGCAACTATTTATCCAATACAACATTCATCCATATCTCACAGAAACTTTCTATATGCCTTCCATCTCTACCATGACATCATTGAGATTGCGCACTAATCCAATATGTCAGCAAATATGTTTCATTCTAAATAAGTAACAATGGAGATTTGTATAGACCCATGAGCTACTTACCCATCACATGCATGCAAACAACACATCAACTGAATATAATCAAATGCATAACAAAACAATATCATTAAATGACAATTAAATACTTATCTTTTGTTTGTTTCATGGGTAGAATCCTTCTTGATCAATTTGCTTCATCATCTTCTTCATCCATGAAATTATCATTTCTTATCCAAATGATAAGATGGATAAGAGGTTCATCAAGAATTGAGTTCTTCATATTCCTCATCGCTTGAGGGATCTTCTTTGAATGGTGAGAGCTTGATCTTCAATTTGCTCCCATCTTTCTTCTTCTCTTCTTATGAGACGAACTTCTTCTTCTTCCCAGAGTCAAATGAAAGTAATCACTTCCTTTTGGCACACATTCCTCGCATGAATGAATCCCATGATCATGGGAGGCCATTCAAGGTGGCTATCACCACTTCTTCATTCTCTGCTTCTTCTTCTACCACTTCAAGATGTTATGCATTCTGGATCTTCACATTCTTCAACTGTTTTCTCAAATCCATCTTCTGAATTATGTTCTTATATTCATATATCTTGATTAAGGAATCAAACATCTTCGATGTCTTTATGGAAGACACTTGTTGTACAAGTTGATTCATGATTGAATCAACAATGATCTTCTTGGCCTTGATCAAGTTCTTCTTGTGTAAGGCTTTGAGGTTCATCTCCCTCGAGAATTGGAACCTCTCTACTCATGTAGGTGTCCAATTCATTTTCTTCAGAGAGATCAAATACTTCCATGCTTGGAAGTTTTTAACTTCACCATTCTTATCATCAAGCTGATGTGATAGATCACTTTGAAATGAGAACCTCAAATGCAAATAGCAAAAGATTAGATCTTACCGATTTGAGGTGTCCATCCTGCTTCCGGAGCTAGCTGATCTAGGGTTTATCAGAGAAACCCTAATTTTCAAAACTTGGAATATTTCAGATCTAATTGGATAGAAATATAGATCTCTTCAAATGGAGCTGTTATCTCCCAAAAAGTACATCGTCATTTTGGGTGATAGGATGGGTTAAAATTTTTATATCTGTGAGTCTTGTGCTTCAAAAGGTAAAAAGACAGGTTTCGGCAGCTAACTCTGTTTTGCAGGAAGCCAATTAGCTGCCGAAAGGGCCCATGTTCGGCAGTTAAAGGCGTTAACAGAAAAGACATAAGCTGCCGAAAAGGTTTTTACAAGCAAAATTAAAAGATTTGGGTCCGTACTCAGTTCCACACCAAGCGAGCCTGTGTTCTAGCCAAAGTTTCAGTCAAACGAATTGCTCCACGTTCATTAGGCTCTCTCTGAGTTTTGAATCTTTGCCCAGCTGTTGTTACATGTTTCTGTTTCAAGGCTTCTCTCACCGATGGAAATGAAACTAGAGTGGCTTAGTGAATGAGAGTTCAGTCATCAATGCTAGAAACGAACTGAGTTTGTCCGAATAGTAGAACTGCTGTATAACTCATAGACTTACCTCTGAATTCCTTGGTAACTTGACTTAAAGGAACCAACTTTCTGTTACATTCATTATCTCAAAGTTGCAGTGACAGGTCATCATCCAGCTCTATGACTGATAATTAAAATCTTCAGCTACAAATCAGGAATCATAAACGAACTCCTTCTTTCAACAAATAACTGAGACTCCAAATGGAGGGTATCTTTAATCAACTGAGAAGGTATCTAATTCTCTGATTCGAGTTAAGAGGAGCTCGGCAAAACATTAATAACACAGATCTGTAACAAGAATTGGAGAATTTTTTTGCTGAAATTGCGTGATATTGCGGGGAGATTTTGATGGCCTTCCCGAACTCCAAATTCAGATCTGAAAGCACCAGTGGATAGCCTATGATCTGTAGATCAAAATCGACTATTCGAACGTGCAAAACGGACATCGGACGGTTGAGAAAATCGATTTTTTCCAAAGGCAGTTTTTTCAGGATTTCTACAGCTTTCGGCAGCTTAGGCGAGCCCCACAGAGCTCATTAGCTGCCAAAAGGACGGACTTCCGGCAGCTAAGGCACGAAATCAACAGAGTAGTTAATTACCAAAAGCCTGTTTTTGGCAGATTCTCTCAAATTTCGCCCAGATCGCGGATTTATTAGCTGAAATGGCAAAAGGCTAATCAAAACAAATGCATTATGAATTATCTTATCAGTATCTAAAGGGGTTACGAACGAGATCAAAGTCAAAGTGGTTGTTTTGTTAAGTTTGAACATCTTTTTAAGGAAACAACTCTAAGATCAAGTGCCCCAATTCAAGGAATCAGTTCCTTATCTTTGCAATTACTTTTCCATGTTGATGTTCCAGTTAACTGAACCAGATCCACATTTTTAGGATCTGGAAACTATTGTGTAAAGGCTATAAAGCCTGAGAACCAAGATTTTGTAGAGGTTCGAGCTTGGAGAACTTGGCCTATGTCTGATTGCTAGTCTAATAAAATCACAGTTTTCTCTTGTTATTGTACTCAGATTTTGTCATCCACTATTATTCTGCACTCTGTTGGATTAGTTTAGCTTATGCTCATGATTCGATGGAGGAACTTCTTACTATTTCAGTATAGCCCTGCGTTATATATGTATTTGGTTGTATAAACCCTACTTTTAATGTATTTGGTTGTCTGAGCAATATTCTACATGCCTGTTCTGTTATTTATCATCTGATGTGCAGTTTCTAAGAGCACTGGCTCATTTAATTATTTGGATTAACAGTCTTTCATTTGTGCCATTCTTGTATCCCCTCGATCCACTTATTGAAAGTACAATGAATTTTTAAAGTTACCAAGCATACTTAGCTATAACCACTAAGTAGTTTCTTGGAAAGCTAACAGGAGCTGTCCAATGTACTCCTTTTCTAAAAACAGTGGAGGGAAGCTCCTTGGAACAAGAAGCCCTAGTTTTCCAATTTCTTTTGCAGAAATGCCTATTACTGTTTCTGTGATATCTTTGAAATTACTACTCCTATGTGTCTGAATTTTGGCATTGAGGTATCCTCGCATGTCCCTGATCCAACACCATATTTTCCATCAGAATTGGTTTTACCAATTTTTATTTATGATCATTTTCCCAAGTTGACCCGTTACATGACTGTTCAGAATAGTGAAGTTGTACGACATGCCACGTGTCATTGGTTCATCTTCAGGTTCTAAAATTTGGACCACAGAAATTAAAGGAATTGGTTTTCTGGAATATCTTCAGGAATTCCATTTGGACCTCTGTATCCCACGCTACATAAATTATCCCCAGGTGTCCTGTTTAGGGATGAATTCTGGAAGAGGCTAGAACCGTAACTTGGAGGGATCATATCTCCCAGAATATAGTGAATCTGAGGATAAATTTTGGATACAGTGTAAATCAGGAGTTTATATTTGGCCGCTGAAATTTTCAACTCTTTATCCTTCTCCAATCTCAGGATATAGCGAATGTACCAAAACATAGCAGTTTTAGTATTTAGGGTTTTTCCAAATCGGGGTCAAACTAGGGTTTGACTTTTCTAGAGTTTCACCCAACCAAATTTCTTAATCCAGGTCTCTAAACTTCGATTTTGATGAGGAGAAAAATCCTATGCTAGGATCACTCAAAAATTACTCTTTTGTAGAAATCCCTAATTTTCTGCACCAAAACTGAAAATGCTCGGAATCGAATTCCGCTTCGACAGAAAGATGCACCCTTTAATGGAGAGTCAGTATAGCCTTATTTTGCTAATAGATTGTGGATAGAGACCCAAAAAATAAGAAGCCCTAGCTTCTATAGCTGCACAATGTCTTCTTTCAGGGTGGCTCTGATACCATGTTAAATTTTCATATGCTAAGCTAGATCATTAGTATTTCATTTCAATTTCATAACAAAAGCATATAAACAGGATCACTGAAAGATAGAAAAGCACAACGATACAAAAGGAGAACACAAAGATTTATCCTAGGAAAACCCTAAAGGGAAAATCCCAGCAAAAGCTTCCTCAATATAGATGCCCCAAAAGATAAAAGAGAAAAGATAAAACCAGCAAGGAGATCAAAGCCTGATCCTCCTCCTTCTCCAGCTACTTCTCTTCTCCACTAATGTGCTACACAAGTGAGAGTGTGTGTGTCTCAAATGAGGAGCACCAAACATCTATTTCTATTCATCCGTTCACTTGAATTAACTCATCCAACATGTAGGCTCAAGTTAATCATGTAGGCTCGAGTTACACATGTAGGCTCAAGTAACCACACTGGGGTGCTAATGACCCACCTTTACAAATAGAGGGGACAACCTCATGAATCTTATTAGTTCTTCTGATTAGAAGCATCGGGGTACAATATAACACAAGTGGTTCTCCCGGTAGGACCATCGGGGACCACAAAAGATACATATAGAATATTATTCGAAGTTACAATATTTCAACAGGCATGACATGACTCAAGTACATTACAATTAAATCCCAAAATAAACATTGGGTTACAATACATAAGAAATACAAGTGAATACATTCTAAAGTTACAATTACATCAACACTCCCTCTTAACTAGGAAGGTATTCTCTCGACACAATTTATCAGCACAAGTATTCTTCTCTATAGCATCTGGATCATCATCGAGTTCTCATCATCTTCACCTTCAATTCATCTCTATCTTCAAGTCATCTTCATCTGCAAGTCATCTTCATCTAGATTTGGATCATCACTCGATCTGGATCATCATCACTAGATTTGTATCATACCTTGATCTGGATCATCTCTGGAGCATAATCTCTGGATCTAGATCATCTCTGCTGGATCATCATCACTAGATTTTCATGGGTGCTATCTCATGATTCTTCTTGTCATAGGAAGTTCTACAGAGCCAGCCCTTTTTCATGCTGGATGTAGGCCTAGCCTCCATGTAGGTCTTCTTCAGCACTTATATCTGACCCTAAGTTAGAATGGCCCGCCCAACACTTATATTTGATCATCTAGGAACCAATCCTATAATCATATCAAAAAGGCACACCCAACACTCAAATTTGACCATGTGGGAACCAATCCCACAACCTTGTCAGAAAGGCCCAACACTCACATTTGACCATGAGAGGAACCAATCGAGCATTCATGTCAGAAAGGCTCTGCACTTACATTCGACACATGTGAGGAACCAATCCAACATACATGTTTGAAAAGGCTATACACTTACATTCGACATATGTGAGGAACCAATCCAACATACATGTTCGAAAGGGATTTGCACTTACATTCGACACATGAGAGGAACCAATCCAACATACATGTTCAAAAGGGCTCTGCACTTACATTTGACACATGCGAGGAACCAATCCAACATACATGTTTGAAAGGGATCTGCACTTACATCTACACATGCGAGGAACCAATCCAACATGCATGTCAGAAGGGCTTGCACTCACATCTGATCATGTAGGAACCAATCCTACAGTCATATCAGAATGGCCCCCAGTCCCAGATTGAGCTACCTAGTAACTGACCATGTTCCTCCATTTCAAGAATGGCATTCAACGCTTATTTCTGATCATGTAGGAACCAATTCTATTGTCACATTAGACTAGCTCAACACTCATATCTAACATGGAAGGAACCAATCCTCTCACCATGACAAAATGGCTCAGCCCTTACATCTAACCATGGAAGGAACCAATCCTCTCACCATGTTAGAATGGCTCTGGGTCTCTTCATTTCCCCTTGGAGGAAACCTTGATCTAGAGAACACCAAGCTTCTCCCTGAAGTACTCAAACTTCACCCTAACCAATGGCTTTGTCAACACATCAGCTATCTGTTCCTTCGTCGCAACATACTAGAGCTTCACTGCTCCCTTCTACACCATATCCCTGATATAGTGATACTTGATCTCAATATGCTTCAACTTGTCATGGAACACTGGATTCTCTGACAACTTCATGCAACTCTGGTTGTCACAATGTATACAAGTAGCATCTATCTGGAGTTCAAATAAATCATACAATAGCTTCCTTAGCCATACTGCCTCACAACTAGCTGAACAAGCTGCGACATACTCTGCTTCAGCTGTACTCAGTGCCACATAGGATTGCTTCCTGCTAAACCAAGATATCACACCTGATCCCATACTGAAGCAACACCCTGAAGTGCTCTTCCTATCGATGGTTACCTGCCCAATCTAAATCAACATAACCCTGCAAGTTAATCTTCTGATTCACCTCGTACTTGAGCCCATAATCAATTGTACCCCTCAGTTACCTCAGACTATTCCTTGTAGCAATCAATTGAACATGTCTCGGATCTATCAAGAACTAGCTCAAGGTGTTCATAGCAAAGAAAATATCTGGTCTTGTGTTCGTCAAGTACATAAAGGACCCAATCATCTGATGATATGTCATAGCATCAACCGCTTCTGATGAAGCATCACTCAACAAATTTAGGTTCGATGCCATAGGTGTGGTCATGGCCTTGCAATCCATCATCCCAAACCTCTTTAGGATCTATACTGCATACTTCCCTTGTCTGAGGGAGATTCCATCCGCATTTTTCCACACCTCCATGCCTAGAAAATAATGCATCATACCCAAGTCCTTCATTTTGAACTCAACCGCAAGATTTCTCTTCATATCATCAATCAACCTATTCATACCTGTTACAAACAGATCATCTACATACAATAGGAGCATCACTGGGTTTCCATCTTCAACCTTGTAGTAAAGGTTGGAATCTGCTTTACTCTTGGTAAATACCAAACTAGATAGAAAGCTGTCAATTCTATCATACCGTGTCCTTGGTGCCTGTTTCAAACTGTACAGGGCTTTCTTCAATCTGCACACATGAGACTCCATGTCAAGTGTCTCAAAATCGAGTGGCTGCTCTACATACACTTCCTCTTCCACTACACCATTCAAGAAAGCAGTCTTGACATCCATTTGGTGTATCTTTCATTTCATCACTGCAGCTAGAGAAAGTACTGATTTGATAGAAGTGTATATGGCTACAGGTGCAAAGGTTTCTTCATAATCTATTCCTTCTTTCTGTGAGAAGCCACAAGCCATGAATCTTTCCTTATATTTCTCTATGCTACCATCTGCAGCAAGCTTGATCTTGTAGATCCATTTGGAAGTTAAAACCGACTTCCCTTCTGGTCTTGGGACAACATCCCAAACATCATTCTTCGTGATCAATTGATACTCTTCAATCATAGCATCCTTCCATTCTTTCTGTTTCGTCGCTTCTTCATAATTGGAAGGTTCTTCATTGATAAAGTCACATAGTAAAGCTACATATCCGGAATAGGATCTGGTTCTCTTTATTTGTCTGTGATTCTCTTCTGGAGCCCCATATCTTTCCGCACCTTGGATAGCTTCTCTTACCGAAGCAAGTTTCCTCTTGTGAGGATTCTTCTCTTGAGGTGGATCTATAGGTCTTTGTGGTTCTTCAAATTATCGATCTTCTTCTTGAGTTTCTTCATTCATGGTTGTATGAATTCTGGGTGCTTCTGCTTCTTCAGGTTCTTTAGCAGGTCTCTTTCTGGATTTGTTGTAAGCTGTGTCTTCATCAAATTTTACATCCCTGTTGATGTCGATCTGCTTGAATCCTGGGAAGTATATTCTGTAAGCCTTTGAGCTTTCATAGTATCCCACAAATATACCCTTCTTTCCTGAAGGATCTAACTTTGTCCTCTTCTCTTTTGGAATGTGTATGTACACTGGACAACCAAATATCCTAAGATGGCTAACTTTTGGCTTCTTGCTGGAGAATACTTCTTCTGGAGTCTTGTTCTCAAGTACTCTGTGTGGAGTATGGTTCTATACATACACCACTGTTCTGGAAGTCTCTGGCCATAGATGCATGGGAAGATCTTGATCATGAAGCATGGCTCTTGCAGCTTCCATGATAGTTCTATTATTCCTTTCTACAAACCCATTCTGTTGTGGATTATATGGAGTGGATAACTCCCTCTTAATCCCTGATTCTTTGCATAAGTCTTTGAATTCATTTGATGTGAATTATTCGCCATTATCTAATCAAAAGGTCTTGATCTTGTTTTCTGTGTGGTTCTCGATCAAGGCTTTGAATTCCTTGAACTTGCTGAAAAATTCATCTTTGTTCTTCATGAAGTAAATCCATGTCTTCCGAGAAAATTCATCAATGAAAGAAACATAGTATACATACCCACTTAGTGAACCTGATGACATTGGTCCACATACATTGAAGTGGATGATTTCCAAGATTGCTTTTGCCTTGCTTTCACTACTTGGAAATGTCTTCTTTGTATTCTTTCCTTTCGCACATCCTTTGCAGAACCCTTCATGTTTAGCTTGAATTTCTGGAAGACCTTCAACAGCTTTGCTTGCAAGTGTTAGTGCTCTGTAATGCACATGTGCAAGCCTTCTGTGCCAAAGTTCATTTGGCTCTATTGTGTCATGGACCAAAGCTTGTTCTAGATGGCCCTTCAATTTAATCCTCCTTCTTGTTCTCCAATTACTATTGCATCGTCAATAGTCTTTCCTCTAGGACACATGAGGACTTGGCCATCTACAAATGCAACCCTCATGCCTTTTGCATCCAGTGCTGATATGGACAAAAGATTCTTCTTTAGTCCTGGTACAAACAAGACATCCTTCATTTTCATAGAATTTCCAAAGTCTAGCTTGTAGGAGGATTCACCACTACCTTTTATGGGATATTGGTAATCATCCCCAAGTTTCACCTTATGGGGTAAATTATGTTTGGATAGTTTCTCAAAGGTTTCCTTGAAACCTGTCATGTGTTTAGAAGCCCCAATGTCAATAATCCAATCTTTGCTTCCACGAGTAACAGTTCCTGTGAGAGTGGAGATCAGAACATATTCATCTTCACTTTCTTGTTTTACTCTCTTTCTGGGAGGATCATCATCCTCAGCAGTGTGAGCATGATGTCTTCTTTTGGAGTTCCTCTTCTTCTTGGATCCATTCTTATTCATGGGACATTTTTTAGCAAAGTGTCCTATTTCATCGCATGTATAACATCTGAGTTTAGATGAATCTTTCTGATGAGAATGCCTACCTTGATGATGATGATTTTCCCTTCTTCCTTTCTTGGAGTGTATCATGAGAGCTTGATCTTCACTTCCCATCTTTTCTTCTTGAGCTGCTATTCAAGCTTCTTCTTGTGAACATTCTTCCAACAGTCTACTGAACTTGACTAACTTCTTCCTAGCACAGATTCCTTGGATGAAGGAATCCCATGACCTAGGGAGGCCATTCAAGGTTGTCATCACAATTTCTGCATTCTCCACTTCTTCATCTACTGCTTCTAGTTTTTCTTTGATCTAGGAGACCCTAGTGAAGTATGAATGGATGGTCTCCTCATTCTAGATCTTTACATTCTTCAACTGGTTCCTTAGAGTAATCTTCTGATTGATGTTCTTCCCTTCAAACAGTTTGGTTAGGGCATCAAACATAGCTTTAGGTGTCTTGAGGGAGGACACTTGTGGTATGAGGTGATACTTGATAGAATCAATAATGATTCTCTTTTCCATAACCAACTTCTTCTTATGTAAGGCCTTAGCCTCATCTTCCTCTGGATCTGGAACCTCCTCACTGATATAGGAGTCCAACTCATTTTCTTCCAGGACCAGGGACATCCTATACTTTCAGGCTCGGAAGTTATCAGCTCCCTCAATATTTTCATCAAGATTGTTATGATGATACATTTTAACTAAGAACCTCAAATGGAAATACAAAAGATTTAGATCTTACCAGGTCAAGATGTTTGATCTGGGTTTAGAGATGAAATCTTGCAGTGTTAGTTCACGAGTAGATTAGGGTTTTTCTTTTCTAGAGTTTTGTCCAACCAAATGCTTTGATTTCAATCCTTAACTTCGATTTTGAGGAGGAGATCAATCCAGGCCTAGGCTCACTGAAAAATTCCACTTTTGTGAAAATCCCTAATTTTCGGCAGTAGTGTCGGTTCCAAAACTGAAAAACCTCAAAATTCGATTCTGTTTCGACAGAAAGATGCGTCCTAGGGAGGAGATTTTTTCCACCCTTATTTTGCTGAAAATATGTGGAGAGAGATCCACAAAGTAGGAAGCCCTAGTTCCTGCAGCAGCAGAGTGTCTTCTTCTCAGGTTAGATCTGATACCATGTTAGATTTTTAACATTAAGCTAGCATAACATTAGGATCTTTAACTGAGAGAACAACAATCACAACAATCAAACACAAGAGACAATGAACACAATGTTTTTCCTTGGGGAAACCATAAATGGAGAAAACCCCACAACTTCCTCAGAGATAGAATCGGCACCAAAAGTGAAACCCAAAAACAGTAAGATGATCTTCCGACAGCAGTAACTTCTTTCTTAAGGCCACATGTTCATGTGGCCTTAACTACATTGGGGAAACTGGTAGGTCACTCAAAGTTAGGTTAAAGGAACATGGGACCGACATCCGCAACCAGCGTTTCCGCACCTCTGCCGAACACTCAAAGAAGTCTAAACACCACATATGTCTTGAAGATTGTTCATTTCTTGCAAAAGAAAACCACTACTTTAAACGAAGATTCCGAGAAGCCCTAGAAATTATCAAACACCCTAATAACCTTAATAGGGATGGTGGGTTTGAAGTTAGTAGGAATTGGGTCCGCCTTATCAAAGGTCAAAACAAGTCCGAACTGTCTAGGTTATAACCTATCTCAGATAAATAAATAAATTAACCCTAAAAGCCCAATTATTAACAAAACCCTAATTTCTTAATTAATTAATGAACCCTTAATTCCCTTTTTAAATAACAAACCCTAATTTAATTAATTTAAATAATCTAATTTCTTAATTGAAAAACTTAGTACCTTATTAAAAAACCATAGTATAGTTTTAGAAATAACCCTAATTTCAACTTTAATTATTCCTTTAGATAAACTTTTTAAACTTAAATAAAAGAAAAAATTTAAAATATTTAAATAACTTTAATATCAATATTAATACCAAAACTTTGTTAGTTTTAGATCAATACCTTAATTTTAAAACTTTAATAAATTCTAAACTTTAATTTTAAAACCTTAAATAATTTTTTTTAATATTACTTTAAACCTTAAACTTTAATATTTAAACTTTAAAGTAATAAAAATCTTTAAAATTTTATTAATAAAAAATTTTATTAAGGAAAAAATATTTTAAATGAAAGAATTTAAATAATTAAATAGTTAAAAATATTTAATTAAAAATTAAAAATACTCTACTTATACCTAAGATTAGTCGACTTCTTTTAAATTGATATCCTTATGAACCGAAGCCTATTTATTCTCCAGAGCTGCAGCTTACCCATCCAAATTGACTATTGTCCTGATGATGGTTCCCGATTTGGAATCGAAACGTTGACTAAAAATGTCTACTGCGGAATTTTCGGAAAAACCCTATTCTAACTTCTTTCTTCCTTGCCCTAGTGTATTTCTCTTCCTCAGCTATGCGCTACAACTGAGTGTGAGTGAGTGTGTGATAAATAGAGAGGCTATCTCTTTATTTATACTAATTCCCGACTTGACTAAACCCAACTAGGGCCGACTTCACTAGGTGAGTCTAATAACCCTAGTGCCCCGGAACTGCGGGGACTTTAACCCTTAGACAATAGGAGGGTTATACACCTTGACTTGACATGGCTTGTTTACATTATAGAAACTCCCGATAGGAACCTCGAGGCATGACATGACTCAAGTACATTACAAATACATCCCAGAATAAACATCGGGTTACAATACATACGAAATACAAGTGAATACATTCTGAATTTACAATTACATCAACACAGAGAATCCCTTTAACATCAAACACCACAGTTGTTTTGATAAAACCAAAATTATAGCCTCCACAACTCATTACTCCTCCATTCTTAATAGAGAATCTCTCTGTATTAAAAAACACCCAAATAAATTTAATTGGGAGGATGGCTGCAATCTAAGATATTCTTGAAAACCCCTGATTCATCATCTCAATCATTCTCATCACTAATCTCTTCCTTAACCCTCTAACCATTTTACCCTTAAATGTTCGTCAATTTATTCCATTAATTTTTTTGTCAATTTACTCTATTATTTTTAAATATCCTAACCTAATCAACTCTTCTAACCAAAAACATTTCTCTTAGGTTTTCCTTATAACTTACCCTTTATTTGTTATTTTACTACCTCAAATTTTCTATATTGACTTATTCTTTTGATTATATATCTAATTTCCTAACCCCAATGGTTTTCTTCTTCTACTTTTTTTTTAAACACAACCCCTTCTTTTATCAATCACATAATTGTTTTATTTTGTTGTTAAATAAATTAATATAAAATATATCTATTTATAAACCCTCGCTTAGTTCCTTTCAATTTACTTTATCTTAATACCTCTCTTATGTTTATAATTGTTTATAATTCTCATATTAAATCCTTCCTTCATGGGTGTTTGCTCCCTTTTATTATTTAGGTAAATTCTTAATTTCTTTTATATTATTTTATTTATTTTTTCGTATTTTAAATATATTATGTTAATAAGTAAATTGATTTATTCACCTTAGAAAAAAAAATTATATTATTCATTCTCCCCAACCCTAATTCTTTCCCAAAAAAATTCCCATTCTTTTTGAGTTTTATCTACTACTTAACCACTCTTCTTATTTTTTTAATTTTAAATATTTCTTCACCTTTTTTCTTTTGTCCACATCATTTTTTTTTCTTTTATCAACATCAATTTTTGAAATAAAATAAAATAAAATTTAATAAATTATATTTTAATGTTTTACCTTATCCCTTAATTTCCTCTCTTTAACTTTTCTAGAACTTTTCGACCTAACGACTAGTTTTCTAAATCTTCTATATATCCAACTACATTATTTTCTATGGTACTTAAGCTTCTCATGATCCTAAAGATGGGTGGAGTGTCCTCCCAAAACACGTCGTCTATCAAATTTTCTACACAATGACATTCCAGAACTCTTAACACAATACATACTAATGCCTCCCCATAATTTAAAAGATCATCTGTAGGAGGCTCAAGATATACATCCATAAATTTAACCTGGTTCTTCCCCTAGTTATTTGAAAAGTAATATACATAATTAAGTTATTGTACAAGAAAAAATAAAATAAAAACAAATGGATTTCTTATCATTCTTACAAAAAATAATTGGAACAATTAATGGCAACATGTTGTGCTCTCTTTTATCGTCATCCATGGAGGAATTCTATTGTTTATAAATAAATAAGAATAAAAAAATAGATTAATTTGTTATGAGCTCTCCAAATGGATTCAACACAACCAGTTTCCATTGAAAGTATAACATTACATGGTTCTTATTTAAAAATGGGCCATCTTTCCTTGATGTCACTAAAAGCATAACCATCTCCAAGCATTCACATGACACCATTTTCACTTATCTTTCATGCATGATAGTCCATAAATTATGTAATGTTTTTGCACCTAAACAATGATTGGAAATGTGGAATTATAGGGATATGGTGAGGAACTTTGTGGGGCACTTTATTTGTCACTTTTTTCTACATGTTTTCCATAATATATAATATGATCATTAGTACATGCATCAATTGTGTTATACTCCATTCCTATATATTTCAAAATGGTACACATTTCTTTGTATCTACAAGTTAAAGTATTTAATGGTGGTAGAAGAGTATCACCTCCATTCTACAGGAATGTTTCTATAAATATCACACCTCTTGCTGACAAGAGCAGTTTCTCTAGGCCTGAATGGTTCATATCTAGAACAAATGAGTGATAAAAAGGATGGAAGACTTCCCCTAGAGCTTGTAGATATCTGGAATAAATACTTTGGCTATTCTGTAGTGTGATGTAGTTGTCTCCTATGGTGATGAATCTCCATGGATGTACCTGCACAAACACATCAAACAAACAAGAAAGATAAAAGGTACTAGAACATAGTCTACAATTCTATATTAGTGAATAAAGAATCCAATAATAAAATGAATGATTGCAACATAATACATTTTACAAGAAAGGAACCAACTTTGCATTAAAAATGAAGAAGAGAAATTACAACCATTTCCTTAGTGTTGTGATGCTCCTTCACATGCCATGCCTTGTCCTCAAAACCTCCAACTTTCTCCTTCAATGCTCACCCTATATTTGGCCAGAACCTCAGTGCAGCACCATAACTTTTCTCTCTCTCAACCATGGGGAATGAGCCATGTTTTATAGGGCTTGGTAGGATAGGGATGGTTGAGCAAATGGTGGATGAGGTGGAAGGGAGATCCTACTAGGGGGGATCTCGAGTCCAGGTGGTTCATAGGAGTAGGGATGAGGGTACCACGAAGTCTTCCTTTGAGAAGCTTCATGAATATTCTATTTTTCTCTTTTAAACTTGAGCTCCGCTTTTCCTCTATGTAGACAGAGTGTTACCAGGGTGGAACCACTCTTTGATTAAAGGGAATAAGCAGTGGCACCTCTTATTGTCAAGAGACAATGGGCGTTACTGAAGAGGGTAACACTTTTTGCATTAAAGACAAAGGAGGTGGTGGACTCAACTATGGAAATAAGGAGTCTGGGCCAATGTCCAACTTCACAGTTTGGGAATTGAGGGAAAATTATGATGTTTTAGGCCTCAACACATGATGATGATGATATTTATGTGTAACAGAATGCCCCTCAAAGCATGAGGCTAGAGGGATACGATAGGTGAGAGCTTTGAAAGAGCAAGTTATCACTTCAAGACAAGAAATCACTTGATCGGAGATCATCATCAACCAGGATTCTACAATACATCAATACTTTTGACTCATATATAAATGTATCCTCATCATAGCTGTAGGCCAATACATGGAATATCTATGAGAGAGATGAATAAACATGGCTACTAGAATACAATGTAGATCCATGTGAAGAATACTCAAACTTGGACATAACTACCAGACATACATTGTAGATCTATGTCAAATGAACGCAAATTTGAGCACAACCACAACTATACAAATGTGTATCCATGCTAAGACTTATACAAAATACTCCATCGCAACTTGGGGAAAGAAATGAGCACTTAACAAATACCCAGGGTCTTCATCTCATCTTCCACAAAGTACGATCCTATCCATGTGATTACAATGTTTTGATTCTGAACATGGTAGAAACCACTTGATTATCGATCAATGATGAGAACCGTTAAAAAATACGAGGGAGATCATTATTAATGTCAATGATTCTAAAGGTACCCTAGTACAATATCCTGAGCATGAATAGATGATTTGATGTCGAACACTCAGTTCAATATTTCGATCAAAGGTTGACGATGTGAACCTATGTCGAGAGAGAGAGAATCTGTCATTGATGCATACATATCTCAAGGTACTAATTTGTTTCTAAGACTAATTCTTAGATGATGAGCTGAATTCGATAGGAATAGTCTCATTGAAGGAGGGCCATGATGAATCCCACATCGACGACACAAAACTTGGAACAAAGTTATGGAATTTTGAGTATGATGTAACCATAGGATTGACTCAAAAGGTACTGACACAAAGGTTTTTTTGACTACAGAGTTAAAATATCAATTTGACTTCCCTTTGAACATCGGGTGGAATGATCAAAGACTTGGAAGCATTGAATAGACCAAGCGGATACCAATACATAATGAAACAATAAATGATACATTCTTTGAAAGCCTTAAAGGACTGAGATGACTCATGATAGTGGATCGACTTGGAAGGAAGTTGAATACCCAATTGAACGAATGAAATGCAGACAAGGGCCATGTTCAAAGGTGACTACTAACTTCCATTTATTTGCAAAATGAAATAGTTCCCTTCCCTTAATTTCCCCATCATGATTAATGAGTGCCTCTTTTCATTTTTAAGAGTCCAATGAGGTTAACAAATGCTTGTTGTATCTTATCCTGAGATAAGTCCATTCTCCTATATTTCATGAACCTAAGAAAGGAGAGGTTCATTCCCAAAAGAGGGTCTCTCAGTGTTTAGTTTAACGAGTCCATTGAAAGTTAACTCAGTATCGTTCAACTTTAGGGATCTGAACGAAAACAAAAGAAGAATCCAAAGGGTAATTTTTCATACAATTTAGTCTCTAGGGCCCGAAAAAGTATAAAATCATACCCGAGAGAACTCTTCCGGTCTTGATTGGCTAGAGCGCTCCTTTTTCGTAACTAGTCAATATGAACTGAAAAATGGGTAAACTACTATTGAAAAGATGAATCTTCAAGTACTTTTACGAGCATGAAGAAGACAAGTTCACTTCACAATATTTTCACATTTAAGGAGTCCAGAAAGAGTTTAAAGAAGACTCCATTAGGGTTTCTTTTCACAATGAGTGGGTTTAACGAGCCTGAAAAGAAGCGAAAATGACTCAAAATTTTGGTACTAGGTTTCAAGAGAAGGACCAAAATGTCAAAATTGGTGCTCGACAAATTTTTCCATTTTATCGAAGTATGAAAAATTCAAAAACAAACTCACCCATAGTCAATACTTTTTATTTTCATCCATGCAAAAACATTTTGAAAGACTATTAGCTTTCCAAAAAAAATATTAAAATTGACTTTTCATGACTATAGAAAAGGGAATTTTTAATAAAATAATTAAAATATTAAAATAATTCCATAAAACCCTAAAATATCTCATATAAAATTCAAAGGAATAGTAAAAACATTTCATTTTACTATTTACCGGGTTTGGAGGGCTACTTGGAGCAATTGTGTGCATATTTATGGAAAAGATTCTGGAGCCGTTACCCGTCCAATTTTTGATCCATCTATTCCAGGTAAGAGGTACAACCATCCTCAACATTCTTACGGTCGATTTTTTCCTTTCCCATCACATTTTATGGTGTTTTGGGGGTTTTTACCCAAGGATAAAAATCGCATCCTGGGTAACGCACTTTCCCTTTGTGGAAAAGGCGACTCCCATGGAAAACCACACATTTTATGCCTGAACAAGTGGTGGCACTGCTCTGTCTCAAGGATACAGAAGCAGTGCCGCAAAGTGCTCCCAAAGGATGAACGGTCTGACCAAACTAATGCTTTTGAATTAATTTTAAATTTTGATTATGTGTTCTAATACTCCAATTTATGTTTTTGGCAGGTCATTTCAGCCAAAATGGTGGTGTGGAAAGAAAGACAACATGAGGATGATGATGCTAGAGATGGGGAAGATACCATTTCTATAGCTGCATTACAGGGATGTGGGCTCCTAATGTTTTTCCATGTCTCAAGTATGAAGTCTCATGTGAGACTGCTAGAGTACATTTTGAGGATGTGGAATCCTAAGTAGCAGTACTTTGAGGTGGGTGCTCACATTCTTACAGTGGAGGTAGAGGATATCTACTTCCTTACTAGACTATCTAGGAGAGGCAAGCATATCTCACTGATAGGTCCTCGAGGAGGAGACGTCACGACACAAGAATTGATAGATTGCCACTATTTTCCAGGAACTCAGATGTTTGGGAAAAATATTCCCATCAAGGAGGTGATGGATTTGTCTCTCTGGATGGTGCTTTTTACCATGTAGAGGTTTGCAGCAAGCCAAGGGGATCACCAAGCTTCCCGATCCAATATGCTTTACACCTTGGAGGTTATGGATCCCATGGTCTATAACTGGGACAAGGCTCTACTAAGTGTGTTCGAGGATCAACTGACTAAGTGTCGGTAGGGGGAGTTAAAATAGTTTGGCTATGGGACCATCTTGGAAACCTTATTCTTTGAGAGGGTGCCCCTTATGAGACCTCAGGTGAACTTTATGGAGCTGAGAGCATGGGACCCTCACATGTTGTGGTGGGTAGAGATCATAACTCACACCGGTGGTGGTGGGGCCAAGGTAAAATATGGGAGTGTGTTCTTCCATTGGTAGGATGACCAAATTCTCATGGTGGAGGACTACGCGTATGCTGGCACTGACTTCATGGGGGACCTTGATCTACCTTTAGTGGCAGGTGCCCAATGGGGCGATATTGGTAAGAAGACTACTCAATAATTTGATTATTTTTTTCATTTTTTGTGTTTTATAATTTTTTATGAATGATGATGAGACCTAATGTTTTCATGTAGATGTTGGAGATGCATGCCCCGGGGGATCTTCCCCGATTGATAGATGAGCAGGGGACTACTTCATTCATAGAGGGGATGATGAGTTAACTAAGTTGGAGGATAACCTCAACCGATTAACTCTGGACATTCCAGATGCTTCTATTGACGACTTCCCTATGAGGTACCAGAGACACACATCTAGAGTGTTAGGTCCATTTAGTCACCTTCTCCAGATGGTTGCAAGGGCTATCTTGTGCTATCATGAGCACCACTAGATGTTCTACATGATGTATACACTGAAATCTATCTAGCTTCAGTATTTTTTCCATTTTTGTATATCTGAAATCCATAGTGCTTCAATCGGGGTCTCGTGACCATATTTTGTAAAACAATATATATATATATATATATATATATAGACTTATTTACGGTGTTTATATGTGTTCAAATGGAAAATTATATTTACATGAGTTTTTATGTGTCTTTTATTGTTTATTTTATTTTACAATGAGCCATGTTTTGTTTTATAAAAGCTATGTATGGGAAATATACCAATCTAAAATGTATCTTTCTGTTGGAGTATCGGGTACCTCCACATGGTATAACCATCGCACCTCTGGGAATATAAAACAAGTGGTTTAACCACCACTCCCGGTGATAGGGCCTTGTGCTGGGTTTCAAATGTTCATCAACATCTGCAGGTTTTGGTGTAATAGAAAACCTTACATGGTATCAGAGCAGAGGTCTCGGGTTCAATTCCCCCGAGCTACGTCGGAGGCGGGGTGTTGGAGTATTAGGTACCTCCACATGGTATAACCGCCACACCTCTAGGAATATAAAACAAGTGGTTTAACCACCACTCCTGGTGATAGGGCCTTGTGCTGGGTTTCAAATGTTCATCAACATATGCAGGTTTTGGTGTAATGACAAACCTTACACTTTACAATGAGTCGGCAACTATGTTATAAGATCTAGGAATGTGCCTATAAGTGATTGATTTAAGCAACCTTTCTAACATATGCACTCTTCAAAAAATACAAAGAAGCATAGGGTTTCTGATGGTATAAACATGGTTTAAATGACAAACTAATAGTTGTGAGTCCATGAATAATACCAAGTCATGAATGTCTCGAGATGCATCCTAGTCCAACAAACCTATCATTACTTGATACTCAACGATGTTGTTGGTAGCTGGACCAATACAAACCACTCCTGAACTGACTAAGTCATGTGCTAGGGAATATAAAACCCAAGTAGCTGAAGCGAGGTTCAAGGTATGATAACAAGCACCATTAGCAAAACCATAAAAATCCATCTGATCTGCATAACCAAAACATGGTATAAACAATACTGACAGCAAAACTCAAAACCATATTGAAATGCCAAAAACACACCAAAAAGTCAAGTAATATATATATATATATATATACAAGGTACCACACATAAATGACTTCAAGAATAGTACCTTTTCAGGTACAACCCATTGCAAGGTTTCCCAAAGGTATCCCATCCTAATCTACAAGCTTGTAGGCCCCTTTCTCTAAAACTTTACTGACGATGAAGGTACCGTACCACATATATTCAAACTTCCCCTTCCCTAGCTTGTCATGTCTCTAATCATAATTTAGAACCATGTCACCTTCGTTAATGACACAAGGTTGAATAGACTTATCGTACTAAGCCTTAACGTGTTTTTTGTGTGCCTCATTAGCTAAGGCAACATCTCTTCTATTTTCATCTAGGTTTGTCAAGTACAAAAATCGTTCTTCTTCAATGGAAGTGTTCGGGATAAGTTTTACTGCAAGTTTTAGTGATGAGATTTGACATTCGATAGGAAGGAGAGCTTCTAGTCCATAAACCAACTGAAAAGGTGTGGAACTAGTTGTTGTTTTAACTGAAGTACTATAATCCCACAGTGCAGAAAAAAAATTTCAAATGG
The DNA here is from genome assembly GCA_001517045.1 of Pseudotsuga menziesii. Lineage (NCBI taxonomy): Eukaryota > Viridiplantae > Streptophyta > Pinopsida > Pinales > Pinaceae > Pseudotsuga > Pseudotsuga menziesii. The sequence continues at coordinate 205,274 of LPNX010221713.1, read as the reverse complement.
CAGTTGGATTTGAGATATCCAACCATCCTATGCAACATAGTTTTCAAAACTTTGTTAATGGCCTCAACCTAACCATTAGCCTACAGATAATATGAAGTTGAGTTTGCATGGCGAAAACCCAACTTAGCACTCAACTCAACCATCATTTGATTGTGGAAATGAGATTCGTGGTCAGTGACTATGGCTTGCGGAACTCCAAACCTAGCTATCACATGATTAAAAAAAAAGAGGGCGTCAGGCTTTCCATCCTTTGCATATTTAGGAATTTCCTCAGCCCATTTTGTAAGGTAATCAGTGGCTACAATGATGTAACCATGCCCCCTGATTGAGGTAGGTTTACAATGCATGAAATCAATACCCCATTTGGAGAAAGGGCCAACAACAATGATGGGGTCTAAACGAGCAGGGTGGGTGTGCTTTTTAGGATAAATTTTTTGACATGGTGGGAATTTCTTAACCGCCTCATGACAATCTTTGAATATTGAGGGCCAAAAATACCCAGCGTGAAGGATATTCTGAGTTGTCACCATATCAGAAATATGACCGCCACACACTCCGCAGTGGCAATCATTCAAAAAAAATTCATCTTCTTCATGTGTAAGACATTGTCGAAGAATGGAGTCAATACCATGTTGATACAACGTATCATTTAAAATGAGGTAATAATTTGCATCGTAATGGATGTGACGACGATCGTCACGGGACATGTTAGACTGAAATCTCTGGCCTGGAGATAAATGATCGAATCTCCATACCATAGGTCGGTTTTACTGATCAAGAACAAAAATTCATCCGAGAATGAATAATTGGGCTCAGCTTCCATTAGAGCACAAGGAAGGTCACACATTAACTCCACAAAAACCAAGGGCTTCTTTGAATTAGCATTAGCAAACTCGAGATTGAATTCTTGTAAGATGACGATCCAACGAGGATACTTGCTCCGTAGTACTTGATGAGTCAAAATGTAATACACGGGGTTTTAACATGTGAGAACAATTGTGGTATGTAGTAAGATGTAGTGACAAAATTTTTGCAAAGCAATGACCATAGCCAGAGCTAGCTTCTCCACATGCAAGTAACAAGTTTCAGAGTCGATAATAATATTACTTAGGTAATAGATCATATGTTCTTGGGTATTAAGATCTTCCTACACTAGAACCATACCAATAGTAGTATTGGAGGTAGAAACATACAACATAAATTCTTTTGAGTAACCTGGGGGATGCAACACTAGTGAATGTGTCAGAGCGTGTTTCAAATTATCAAAATTTCATTGGGATTGGCCATCCCAAAATAATGGGGTGTCCTTCTTCAGGAGACAATATAGCCATGCATTTTTTTTGCAAAGTTGCATATGAAATGATGAAGAAAGTTTTCCTTCCCTTGCAAAGTTTGGAGTTCAGTGATATTAGTCGGGGTGGGTAAGGCCAAAATAGAAGTAATTTTCAAAGGATCTATTCAGATTCCATCTTTGGAAGAGCACCGCAAGTGAAAGGTGGCAACATGAGCATACAAGTGGTCATCTCCTTGAGAGATCGATTCTTCCTCTCTGCTACACCGTTTTGCTGGGGAGTGTAGGGGACTGAATGTTGGATATAAATACCACTTTGGGAACATATATGTCATAACTCATTACTGATATACTCCCCACCATTATCAGATCTCAAAATATTGATCTTTTTTCCAGATGCATTCTCAATCAAAGCCTTCAATTCAGTGAATTTTTCCAAGACTTTTGACTTCTTTTTGATAAAAAAGACCCATGTGTATCTGGAAAAGTCATCAATGAAAGTGAGAACATACCTTGATCCATTCATGAATGTAGTAGGCATGGGACCGCTGATATAAAAATGTATCAGCCCCAAAATGCATGATGCTCAGCTTGCCTTCCCCTGATCAAACTTATGCTCAGGGTGCTTTCCAACAACACATCCCTTGCAAATTCTAGTGGTAGCTTTGATGACCGGGAGGCATTCAACCATAGAATTCGTATGTAATTGCTGCAAGTATTTGAAGTTCAGATGGCTGAACCTCTCATGCCACAGTCTGCTAACCTCATTTCCATGAGTCAGCAATGCAGTGGGCTTTGCATCCGCCACAAAATGGGAGAACTCGTAGGATTCTCATGATGGTTTGCAAGGCCTTTTGCTATGAGTTTTTTGGATGCAAGTTCTGTGATCTCTACATCATCTGAGCTAAAGGAGACTCTCTTGGGAACTCCCATATGTGTCATTTGGTAAACACTTAGGAGGTTTTATGCAAGAGATGGTACATACAGAACATTGGAAAATAAACCATGATCAATATTTACAGTACCTTGACCTTCGGATGTGATTGTGGAGTCATCTCCCATGTGGATGGGAATGGATTTTTTGGTCTCCAAAGATGAGAAATAGTCTCTTTCAGCCATCATGTGGTTCGAAGCTCTAGAATCTATCAAGAGTGCTTTGGATTTCGAAGTGCTTTCCATGAGGGCATGATCTCTTTCATGCTGTGGTTCTCGATCTTCCTGATCTCTCCTCCAAAATATTTCCAGAATATTGATGTGATTTTTCTCAAGAAGACAAGTAGCTTTATCAAGTTTCTTTTTCATGCAGGCATGTTCAAGGTGGAAGCCCTTCCCTCAGTATAAACACTTGAATTTTTCCTTTCCATGATGCCCTTTGTTTTTGTTCTTCTTCAAGCCGGAAGGTTCTTCATGCTGCTGGTTTTGAACTTTAGGATTAGGAGCTTCGAATTTGATTTTTGGGTTCTTCTACTACTTTCCTTTACCCTTCAGATCTTTGGTCCCCTAAGCATAGAGGGCTTGATCATGGGAGGATCTGATGATCCCCATCTGGACAAGCTTATCATGTTCACTTATTAGGGACTCAATGAAGGAATTGAGTGAAGGCATCTTCCATCCAGGGGTTGTGAGCTTCCTTGCATAGAATGTAGAGACAAACACCGAATAATCAGCTCCAAGTTTGGAGAGAATGGTGAGGATGAGCTGATCATCCTCTTTCTCCACCTTACATTGCTTCAACAATAAGACAATATGCTTTAACTTTGTGAAAAAATCATTTAAGGTCTCAAAATTGGAAGGCTGGAGAGACATCAACTCATTTTCAAGATGGTAAACTCTCAAATCATCCTATTTTCCATACAGGGTGTCCAATTTGTCCCAAATTTCCTTTGGATTCTTCAATCCCAAGAGATGGAAAAGAAGATCCAAGGAAATAGAGAGGCACAAGAATCCGAATGCTTCATATTTCTTGTTCAAGGACATGGATTTGTCTATCACATGAGTTGGCTCTTCTTCAGTTTCCATAGTGACCCAGTAGAGTCCTATGGCACATCGTTGGATCTCCATGTCTTCTTTCCAGGAGTGGAAATTGAATGGAGTCAAGAGTTTGATGGAAGAAGCCATCTCAAATTGTTGTAGCAAATGCTTTTCACCTGTTAAAACCTGCAAATCACAACAAAAGGGGCACTGTAAGGTCAGACATCCTGCACATTTTAGGCTTTCATCACACCTAGCCTAATTGATCAGGCAATCTTGATCAACAATTTGTTTACTTAGGGTATTAAGTGGTAAGCCTTGGCTTTTGGTGCAGTGCTGGAATTTTGATCTTTTGCTCAATTTTTCAGGCAAGATCCGTCAAAAACCATGTTTTTGAGAGATTTGAGCTTCATCCCACCATGAGCTCTAATACCATATTAATATGTCACAGTAATCTAGGGACTAAAACATGGTCTCATAAGAGATTTCAAACAATTAAGCATGAAAATGACATAATGGTGCTGAAATAGGAGTAACAGCTATGTATATATCAATAAAGAATGAATAATACAATACAATGATCATGTAAGGTGCATGAATTCCAAGAAAATTCGAATTCCCAAGGAGTTCATTCGAATTGAATGAATGGGTGTATATTAATTGACTGTAAGCCATAGTAAACACACCTAGTTAACCAACTAACCAAGTCCTGATTGACTCAACTAAGTCCTAACTGAAGTCAGAGTGCAATGGATGACTGAGTGTAACTGAAAGTAGCTCAGACACATGTCACTACATGCCAAACAATAAGTGGTAGTGCATCATTAACTCCAATGAACCTCGATGAGGTTAATTGAAGTCAAACTGGTCATCAAAGGTGGTTGGAGGCACCCTAGTTGACTCCAGTTAATAAATATTAATTAAAATAATTAATATAATGAATGCAACCATATTCACCACTTAGCTTAACTGGTTGTAACAATCATTTAGCAATTAGGTGCATTTATGACACTCAGATCACCCCCAGAGTGCTTCTTGTTTGAAGGAGGAAGCCCAGTTAGCCTCCATGAATGAAGGAGAAGGCTTAGTTGGCCTCCTTAACTGAAGGTAGGTATGGGTGTGCTCATGATGATGTCATAGTGTGCTCATCTGATGCCGATTAATTCAATAAAACTTAGGATAGTTGTTTAACAAGGCTAAATTGACCAAATTAAGTGTGCATGTTGGGTAAATGTCTCCAACACCCCCCCTTAAGCTATACTCAGGAGAAGTAGAAATATAAAGTGCATTAAATGCTAGGGCCCTGAAAACAAAGGCCATAAGTCACCCTGTACAATAATGTAACTCAAACAATGCTAAAAAATAAATCTAAGTGTGGAAAAGAGGGAAAACCCAGTGGGAAACCCCCCCCCCCCCCTTAAGCTGAACACTGAAAGTATTTTGATCACCCTGATGAACTCACCCCCAACAGTGAACGGAGGTAACTGAAATTATTTTCTGAAAAGCTCTTGGTGAAGATGTCTGCAATTTGCTCATCAGCAGGGTAGTATTGAAGAATGATGGTCATGTCATGCACTAATTCTCTGATATAGTGCATGTGTATCTCTACATGCTTAGTCCTATTCCTGGTAACTGGATCTATGGATATATTAATAGAACTTTGATTGTCACAAAATAGGACAGTGGAAGAATTTCTACCAAGATCAAACTATGAAAGAATTCCTTGCAACCAAACAGCATGGATGCAAGCATTCACCTCTCCTCGGTACAGGGCCTCTGCTGAAGACAATGCTATTGCGACCTGATTTTTGCTAGACCAGCAAATGGGGCCACCACCAAACATGAAGAAATGAAGACTCCAAAGGAAATTTGTGACAAATTGGACACCCTGTATGGAAAAAAAGATGATTTGATAGTTTACCATCTTGAAAATTAGTTGATGTCTCTCTAGCCTTCCAATTTTGAGACCTTAAATGATTTTTTCACAAAGTTCAAGCATATTGTCTTATTGTTTAAGCAATGTAAGGTGGAGAAGGAGGATGATCAGCTCATCATTTCCATTCTCTCCAAACTTGGAGCTAATTATTTGGTCTTTGTCTCTACATTCTATGCGAGGAAGCTCACAACCCCTGGATGGAAGATGCCTTCACTCAATGCCTTCATTGAGTCCCTAACAAGTGAACATGATAAGCTTGTACAGATGGGGATCATCAGATCTTCCCATGATCAAGCCCTCTATGCTTCAGGGCCCAAGGATCTGAAGGGTAAAGGAAAGCAGGAGAAGAACCCAAAAACCAAATTCGAAGCTCTTAAGCCTAAAGTTCAAAACCAGCAGCATGAAGAACATTCTGGCTCAAAGAAGAACAAAAACAAAGGGAATCATGGAAAGGAAAAAGTCAAGTGTTAATACTATGGGAAGGGCTTCCACTTTGAACATGCTTGCATGAAAAATAAACTTGATGAAGCTACTTGTCTTCTTGAGAAAAATCACATCAATCTTCCAGAAATATTTTGGAGGACAGATCAGGAAGATCGAGAACCATAGCATGAAAGAGATCACACCCTCATGGAAAGTACTTCGAATTCCAAATCACTCTTGATATATTCTGGAGCTTTGAACCACATGATGGTTGAAAGAGACTCTTTCTCATCTTTGGAGACTGACAAATCCATTCCCATCCACATGGGAGATGACTCCACAATCACATCCGAAGGCCAAGGTACTGTAAATCTTGATCATGGTTTCTTTTCCAAAGTTCTGAATGTACCATCTCTTGCATAAAAACTCCTAAGTGTTTACCAAATGACACATATGGGAGTGCCCAAGAGAGTCTCCTTTATCCCAAATGATGTAGAGATCACATAACTTGGATCTGAAAAACTCATAGCAAAAGGCCTTGCAAACCATCATGCAGAAGCCTACGAGTTCTCCCATTTTGTGGTGGATGCAAAGCCCACTACATTGCTGACTCATGGAAATGAGGTTAGCAGACTGTGGCATGAGAGGTTTGGCCATATAAACTTCAAATACTTGCAGAAATTACATAATAATTATATGGTTGAAGGCCTCCCGGTCATCAAAGCTACCACTGGAATTTGCAAGGGTTGTGTTGTTGGAAAGCACCCTGAGCATAAGTTCAATCGGGGGAAGGCAAGCTGAGCATCATGATTTTTGGGGTTGATACATTCTTATATCAGCAGTCCCATGCCTACTTATCACTTTCTAGATACGTTATCACTTTCATTCATGACTTTTCTAGATACACATGGGTGCTTTTTATCAAAAAGAAGTCAGAAGCATTGGAAAAATTCACTGAATTGAAAGCTTTGATTGAGAATGCATCTGGAAAAAAGATCAATATTTTGAGATATGATAACGGCGGGGATTATATCAGTAATGAGTTACTACATATATGTTCCCAAAGTGGTATTTATATCCAACATTTAGTCCCCTACACTCCCCAGCAGAACCGTGTAGCGGAGAGGAAGAATAGGTCTCTCAAGGAGATGACCACTTGTATGCTCATGTCACCACCTTTCACTTGTGGTGCTCTTCCAACTCACTGATATCTTTTCTTGGGAGTACAGTGACTTGAAAACCTATGACACCAATATTATCCAACACAGGATTCCTTTGGAGGAGGACACCATCCCTTTCAAACAGAAGCTGAGATCCATTAGTCCTCTCCTACTACCTATAATTGAAAAAGAAATCCATAAGATTAAAGCCAAAATCATAATTCCCCTCAGGTATTCCAAGTGGATTGCAAACTCAGTGGTGGTAAGGAAGAAGAACGGAGAGATAAAGTTGTGTGTGGATTTTAGAAACCTAAACAAATGCGCCAAAAAATACAACTATCCACTACCCAAGATGGAACACCTGTTGCAAAGAGTCTCAGGGGCTAGTGTCATGTCATTTCTGGATGGATTCTCTGGATACAACCAAGTTGCTATGCACCCTGATGACCAAGAGAAGAATTCTTTTACCACCCCCTGGGGCACTTTCATGTATGCCAAAATTCCATTTGGGCTGATGAATGCTGGGGCCACTTTTCAGAGAGCCATGGACTTAGCTTTTGTAGGATTGAGAGATAAATTTGTGCTTATATACCTGGATGACCTAACTGTTTACTCTCACAGCCATCATGACCCTTTGCAGCACTTGAGGAGGGTTTTTTTCAAGTGTAGGAGGTTTGGGATATCACTCAACCCTAAGAAGTCCCAATTTGCACTCAGTAAGGGGAAACTCCTAGGTCACATAGTATCAGCTGAAAGGTGTGAAGATTGATCTGGTTAGGGTGGAAGCAATCCAGAAGCTGTCCATACCTATGTCAAAAAGGGATATTCAGTCCTTTTTTGGTAAGATAAATTTTGTTAGGAGTTCATCCCTAATTTCTTTGAGTTATTAAAGCACATAACAATTATGTTGAAAAAGGATGCAGAAATAAAATGGACTGACTAGGAAAGAAGCTCTTTCGAAGACATAAAGAAGTGTTAGGAGAAATATGGCATGGGAATATTTCTTGTTTTGAAATGGTTTTGAAACAAGCCTACAGCCAGAATAAAAGGAAGTCTCCTTCAAAATTTTTTAGCACACCAAGGAGTGGGAAAAGGAAGAGAAGGGTTATATCCCCAAACACAGCAGAACAGTCTCCTTCCTCTTCCAAAGCTAAGAAGGTCAAAAGAAACTTGGATTTCAGTGAAAAAGGCCAGGAAGTTACAACACACAATGGGAACATCTTGAACCTACCTTACTTATATTCAGAAGAGGAAAGAGATGAAGGTGCTGACCTAGCATTGCAAGTTGTAGAAGAGATTGAAGAACTCCCATCACCTACACCAAAAGAGCAAGAAGAACTAGTAGAGAAGGATTCCTCTAGCAAGCCCAAGACACAAAGGATAAATCATTTGTTGAGGCAAGTGTATGAGATGGAAATTTTAGAAAGGGAGATAAAGAAAAACAATGTTACATTGACCAGGAGGAACAAGCTGCTGCACAACTCTTACTTAGAGATGAGAGAAAGGTATGTTTTTCTAAAAAGACTAAACAAAAGATACCTAAAAGACAACACAAGGCTGTATAGAATGATTAGGCTACAAATACTGCAGATGAAGGAGGCCAAGAAAAACCCTAGCACTCACCTCACATTAGAAACCCTAGCTAAAGCTGCAGTAAGTCTTCAGCCTCTAGAATCAAGCCAGGCTGCTGTAAATATTCTTAACATAGAGCCTGATGAATAAAAAGATAAGCAAACAAACTTGAAAGAACAATTTTGGAGGTTGCTTAAGATTTTTTGAAGAACAGGGCTTTCGGTGGCTTAGGCGGATGCTGAGGCAGTTCATTAGCCACCAAAAGCAGTGCTTTTGGCAGCTAACAGTTCTGATATTTTGGCCTCTTAACCACCGAAAGCAGAAAGAGGCACAAGACCGAATTTTGGCATGAAGGACAAGTTTTGGGAAAACATGAATAGTTCAGGGATGAAGTATAAAGATGAAATGTGCTGAAGAATGACATCAGGAGAGGTGTGTTTCAGTTTAATAGTGACATAAAGGAAGAAAGGGTCTCCTACACTAAACTGTCTAAGTAAAACATTGACTTATCTAGGAGAGGACCAGTGGCAGTTATTTCCAGTACTCACTTTAGTTATTAGAAGTTTCAAACAGTGAACAAGTTCTACAGTTAGATAGACTAGTAGTTAAATTAGGGTTTTTTGACCTAATTAAGCAAAATCAATTATTTTTGTCTATTTTTAGTAAATCAGATCCAATTTTTCAGGATCTGAATATTTTTGTAAAGGCTATAAATCCTAAGACTTATGTTATTGAAGAGGTTTGACTTCGGGGACTTGTAGACCATTACTATTGTAAAGCTTCCCATATTGATCATGACCTAATATAAGCTCTTTTGCTATCATATGTTCCACTTCCATTTCTTGTCTATTCTATGCTTATGCTTGAATGTGTTATTCAGGTTTATTTGGGTTAATTGATGTCTGATAGTTGTCATCCTATTGGCATATTGATGATTTGAATTATAAGTACTTTCCTTGTTATGATTAGCCATTTATATATATATCTATTTTATGTATGAATCTGCCAGCATGATAAGTTCTCCATCTCTGCACCATAATATCAAACCTCTGAACAGTGGTAGTTAGAAGCCTTATCCTTGATTGAGTTTCATGAATGTCTTGAGAGTGTGAGGTCATGTAGTTCACCTCACTTGATCCACTTAGAAAACCATAAAAAAAATTTAAGTTACTAGGAATCCTCAAGCTGCAACCTAGAGGAGTTTCCTGTAGTGATAACAAATTGGCATCGTTGTCGGGGAGAGGAGACTAAAGCTCAGCTTCCCTGGGAGACGACATAGATCCTGATTTGATGATAGACAAAGTTTGGACACTATTCTAGATGTAATCATTTATCTGGCGACTCCATTGAAATAAGGTGGCTTCAAGAAGACCAAGTACCAGAGAAAACCCTCAAGGGCCACCAACACCACCGGTTTCAGATCCAGAAGAGATTCTGAGAAGAGATAGGGCTTAACTAAGGCAAACCAGCAGTGCTCCAAAGGAATCTACATCAAGTATTTCAAGAAATATTTTTTCTATTATTTCTTCTACTGAAACACTTAATTCTCAGGAATTTATAAATACATTAGAAAATTTTAGGGTTTGGGCATCTTCAAGCACTGCTTCTTGTGAATATCCAATTCTTGGTGACTTGACTGGGATAATTTTACCACCATCACCTTTTTAGATACTACCTACATCAGTACTACCTTCCTCCACCCTTTCCATACCCATTTCCAATATGGCTTCCCCTCTGACCAAAATAGAAAGGATCCTAATAGCTAGGTATGCCCCCCTGAATTTGCCTAACCCCCTCTCGGCCATGCCCACTAGAGACTATCTCAAGTACATGCCTAAATTCATAGGAGAGTGAGATTTCACAGCTGAAGAACATCTAGAGGATTTCTATAGTTATGCTGAGAACATTAATATAAAACAGGAAGACGTGTGAACTAGGGTTTTTGTACAAATCCTAGATGGTTAGGCTAGGAAATGGTTCAAAGAATTGTCTGCTGGATCAGTAGCAGGCATTGAATCCCAAATGACATCTTTCTAAAGCATTGGGGAGAGAGGAGAGACCACCTCTATTATATCACCAAGTTTAGCAAATTGAAAAGAGAGAATGGGGAGTCTGTCTCCAACTTCACCAAGAAGTTCAACAATATGTACAGCAAGATCCCCACCGAAATCAAGCCCACTGATACCTCGACCAGGATAACTTATGCAAAAGCCTTTGACTCTGATTTCTTCCTACTTCTTAGAGAAAGGAGGTCTTCCTCCTTATCACTCATGCAGGATGCTGCCCTAGAGGTAGAATCTAACATTGTGGCATCTCAGAAGGTCAAAGGAAAGATAAATAGGAAGAAGCAGCCAGCAGACCCTCTTGGGGCTTCTTCATCAGAGAACAAGATTGACAAAATGAACAAACTATTAGATAACTTGACTGCTGAAATGTAAAAACTAAAGGACCGAGGATAGATACCTGTGATGGATAAAGGACCAAGTGATTTTGTTCCCCGAAACCCTAATTTTGTCCCTTACAGAATAGGCAACCCCTCAATTCAGATCCTCAAAAGGGAAAGGAATCAAGGGGAAGATCAAATAATCAGAGCTCCTTTTCAGAATGTTGTACTAGAAGAAGAACTAAAGTTCATTGAGGAAGAAGGAGAGGCTGAAAACAACATCCATTGCATGGAAGAAGACGTTGACTATTCTTTTTTGACACAAACAGAATATGAGGAATCCCTAATTGATGAGCATATCAGTAAAGAAGTAGTATATCAAGAAGTTGGTCAAGGAGGGTATAGTCTGAGGTCCATGCTAGTTTCTCCCACGAAGAAGAATGTTTTTCCTGCCAGTAATCTTGCTGCACCAGCTAAGAAGGCTACTATTTTACCGAAGAAAATGGCTGTCATTCCCAAACCATTGCAAAAACCAACACCTTCATCAAACCCTGATCATGTCCAACTCAAAGCTCCAGTACATGAGGTAAGGTTTCCTGATAGATTGCATTATTCTTTCAACCTTGATTCAGAGATTTAGAAATTGAAGATCCCTTTCCCGTTAATCGAGCTAATGAAAAATGAGCATTCAAATCTTCCATACTGAATTCTCTTAAGCCAAAGATACATATTGATATTGACTTTTTCAATCTGCAAGATGATAAACCTATTGTAACCCTAGGCCCTATGATCGAAGACCTAAAGGATTCATGCCCACATTTCTACATATCCTTGAATATCCATGATAAAGTCCTTCATAACTATCTGTTGGACTCAGGAGCTTCCCATGACCTAATGCCAAAAGCTATGATGGATGAGCTTGGTCTCAGCATTACAAAACCCTACCATGATTTGTTCTCCTTTGAGTCTAGAAAGGTAAAGTGCTTGGGCCTCATCAAAGACCTTGTTGTAAACCTATCTCAGCTACCTTCAAAAAGCATCATGATGGACATTGTAGTGGCTGATATCCTTCCTAAATTTGGTCTCTTACTGTCTCGATCATGGAGTAAAAGGCTAGGTGGCACCCTTTAGATGGAACTTACATATGCTACAATCCCAATGTTTGGAGGGGAGACCAAGAGGATTTATAGAGAGATTCAGCTTTCCTACATCATAAGCAAGGAAAGGAATTCAGTGAACCACCCCATCTATGCAGTAGACACTAATTTTGGGTCCTACATTCTGCAAATAGACGATTCTCAACAAACACCAGTACATCTTACCAAGCCCACCTGTTAGTTTCCAGAAGAAGTGACCACAACAGTATGGAACATGTATTTTGATGGGGCTAGCACTCAAAACTCAGCAGGTACAGGTGTAGTATTGATCTCTCCATCCAAATACAATATTCATCTATCTTATAAGCTTGACTTTAAAGTCACTAACAATATAGCAGAATATTAATCCTTGCTGCTAGGTTAAAGATGCCAAGGAAATGGGGATCATGTGGATGAGAATATTTGGAGATGCAGACTGTATTATACAGTAGGTCAACAACATATTTCAAGCAAAAAATGTCATACTAAAGGCCTACAAGGACGAGGTATGGAAACTCAAAGACTCCTTTATGTTTTTTGAAATGTCATATATACCTAGGGCTTTGAATCACCTGGATGATTCCCTTGCTGTCTCTGCAAGTCTGTTTGTTCCTCCTTTACCACCTAAGCTCAGCTATGATGTTCAGGTCAAGTACAGACCTTCCCTTCTAGATAATGTAAAATTTTGGAAGGTGTTTGAGAATGATGATGAGCTTAGTAAATTCCTTCAGCTAGTAGATGAATTCTTTGATATGCATATAGATCAGGAAAACCTAAACATGGAAGAATCCCGACAGCTCAAGTTAAAAGGTAAAGTAGCTGATCAGAATATTGTCCAATTACCCAGCAATTATATACCTTAGGGTCTGGTACCCATGGAAGATCTTTTTGATCATAATGATATCCCTTTCAATCTTGCCAAAAAAGAGCAGGACCCTACTGTCCAAGAGAAAAACATAGGTAGCCTAAGCCATCCAAAATTTATAAATATATCGACTGAGTTGACTACTGATTAGAGGTCCAAATTTTGTAGCCTGATAAAATAATTTGCTGATATCTTTTCCTGGGAGTATAGTGACTTGAAAAAATATGACACCAATATCATCCAACACAAGATTCCTTTGGAGAAGGACACCATCCCTTTCAAACAAAAGCTGAGATCCATCAGTCTTCTCCTACTACCTATAATTGAAAAAGAAATCCATAATCTCCTCAAAGCCAAAATCATAATTCCCCTTAGGTATTCCAAGTGGATTGAAAAATTAGTGGTGGTGAGGAAGAAGAATGGGGAGATCAGGTTGTGTGTGGATTTTAGAAACTTGAAAAAATGCTCCAAAAAAGACAACTATCCGCTACCCAAGATGGAACACCTGTTGCAAAGAGTCTCAGGGGCTAGTGTCATGTGATTTCTAGATGGCTTCTCTAGATACAACCAAGTTGTTGTGCACCCTGATGACCAAGAGAAGACTTCTTTTACCACCCCATGGGTCACTTTCATGTATGCCAAAATGCCATTTGGGCTGATGAATGTTGGGGCCACTTTTCAGAGAGCCATGGACTTAGCTTTTATAGGATTGAAAGATACATTTGTGCTTATATACCTGGATGACCTAAATTTTTACTCTCACAGCCATCATGACCATTTGAGCAATTGAGGAGGGTATTTTTGAAGTGCAGGAGGTTTGGGATATCACTCAACCCTAAGAAGTCCCAATTTGCACTCAGTAAGCAGAAACTCCTAGGTGACATAGTCTCAAATGAAGGTGTGAATATTGATCTGATTAGGGTGGAAGAAATCCAGAAGCTGTCCATACCTAGGTCAAAAAGGGATATTCAGTCCTTTTTGGGTAAGATAAATTTTGTGAGGAGGTTCATCCCTAATTTCTCTGAGATGGTAAAGCACATAACAACTATGTTGTAAAAGGATGCAGAAATAAAAAAGGACTGACCAGGAAAGAAGCTCTTTTGAAGACATCAAGAAGGCTATCATGGAAGCCCCAACCCTGATTAGTCCAGACTATACCAAGAAAAGAGTTTTTACATCTTCTCCTTTGCATCTTATGACACAGTCGCAGCTGTGTTGTTACAAAAATATGATGAAGGTCTCGATCATCCAATTGCATTCTTCAGCAAGACATTGAGGGATGCTGAGCTAAAGTATAATCCCATTGAGAAACAGGATTATGCTCTCATCAAGTCATTGAACACCTTCAATATTTACATCCTACATGCAAAAGTCGTTGCCTATGTCCCTTCAGCTATTGTGAAGGATGTTTTGACTCAACCTGACATTGATGGAAAGAGAGCTAAATGGATTGCCAAGCTTATTGAGTTTGATATAGAGGTGAAGCCCACTAAGCTAGTAAAAGGACTAGGTCTGGCAAAACTTATGGCTAAAAAAAACTATGAACTAATGGGAATAAAATTCACTTGTGTCAATTCAGCAAAATTGAAAACAGTAGTAGCAAGATAAGTAGTTCAGGATCAGAATTACATTCAACAAGTGGCTGAAAACTTGTCTTCATGTGAGTGGTACTTAGGTATTATTCATTTTCTACAAAAATTAGAAGTTCCTCTTGGTCTCACTCCTAATCAAGCATGAGCTCTTAAACTAAAGTCTGTTAAATTTTGCATAGTTGATAAACTGCTGTACTGGAAAGATCTATCTGGGGTTTTGTTGAGGTGTCTAGATAAAGAAGAATCAGATCAGGTCATGCATCACTTTCATTCAGCACATGTGGGGGCCATCATTACTGGAAGACCACAGCCCACAAGATTCTAAGGGCAGGGTACTATTGGCCAGTCCTTTTTTTTATGTGTGTACCTTTGTGAGGGCCTATGACCAATGCCAAATATTTCTAGGGAAGTAGCAGCTCAAATCCTTGCCCCTTAGGCCTATTGTAGTGAATGGGCCTTTCCAACAATGGGGTCTGGATTTCATAGGTGAAATAAATCCATCTTCCAATGGGAAGCATAAATGGATTCTAGTAGCCACAGACTACTTTACCAAGTGGATAGAGGCAGTACCCACCAGGAATGCAACTCATCAAGTCATCATGAAGTTTTTATATGAGAATATCTTTATGATGTTTGGCTGCCCAGTAAGGTTAGTGACTGATAATGCACCAGCTTTCAAAGCTAGGGCATTGGTTAAAATGTGTGAGTCAATGGGCATTTAGCTGGTGCATTCCACATCCTATTATCCTCAAGGAAATGGCCTGGCTGAGTCATCCAAAAAAAGCCTAGTCAGGATCATCAGAAAACTATTGGAGACAAATCATAAAAGATGGTATTCTAAGCTAAAGTTTTCTTTATGGGATGATAGGGTAACAAAGAAAATATCTATAGGGACTTCTCCATTCAAATTAGTTTATCGTACTGAGGCCTTTTTTCCCATTCAGCTAATTCTGCCAGTGGAAAAGTTCTTTCAAGAGGAGGAAGATGAACCAAATGATATGGTAAGGATGATGATGGATTTGGTGGAGTTGCAGCAAGTCAGGGAATAAGTGATAGGAAAATAAAAAGACCATCAACAGAAGATCAAGGTCATGTTTGACAAAAGGGCAAACGTGGACAACTTTCAGGTTGGAGATTGGGTGCTCAAGTGGGATACTCTCAGGAAGCACAAGGGAAAACATGGAAAGTTTGACTCTCTGTGGATTGGCCCTTTTGTGATAGCTCAAGTACAGAAGAACAACACCTTCAAATTGCAGAATCTGGAAGGGGAAGAGGTGTTTGATGGACCAGTGATAGGGTGTTTTCTGAAACTTTACTTTATTTGAGGCTCTTAGGCCTTTTATTGTAAATTATTAGTTAGTAGGTTGTTTTTTCTTATAGAATAAAATCCATGCCTAATGGAATAGTAAATGATAGTGTTTAGTTTTTAGTTGTTTTCAAGGAAAGGCATTTTGGTATGGGATTCTTGGGACCTTACAGGGAGGTTCCCATCCCCAAGTAGGACCCAGATGTTATCTCCCAAAATAAATTTATTTTGATAGGATGAAGAATTCGAGTCATGTTATGAAATATTTAAAGATGACTAACCAATTGAGGATCTTTGGTTTTGCTATGGTTGAAAAAATTGGGAGTTTTAGCTTTCACTGGCTTAGGCGGGGTTCTTAACATCTCATTAGCCACCGAATTTTTTTGTTTCAACAGCTAACAGTTTAACGCAAGATAAAGGTTAACCACCGAAAGTGGGCCTGATAGATTAAATGGTAAAAGCACTTTTGGTGGCTTAGGCGATACTTCAAACAGCTCATTAGCCACCGAAAAGTGTTGGTTTTGGTAGCTTAGCAAATAGTCAAAGAAGGACGTTAACCACCGAAATCAGGTAAAAGGCGTTGGGGAAAAGTGGTTTTGGTGGCTTAGGAGAAAGCTCTGATGGTTCATTAGCCACTGAAAGGCCGATCTTTTGGCAGTTAAAAGGGATATCTGGAGAGACCACTATCCGCCGAAAGCCAAGTTTTACAGCGCCGTTTGGAAAACAGTTTCGGTGGCTTGGGAAAATAGGTCAGCATTTCATTAGCCACTGAAAGCATTGTTTTCAATAGCTAGTAGACAAATTCCTGAGGGCCCTTAACCACCGAAAAGGTAAAAAGAAGAAACGGTTAGAAACTTATCAAATTAGGGCCCGTCAGCAAAACAACGATCATCAAAGGGAATGATAAACCACTGAAAAGACAGGAGGCTGCATCAAGGTGTAAGGAAATGAGTGAGGAGGTCACTATTAAGCTGATAAGGACCGATGTGATTTGAAACCCTCCTTTTCCCTCCATCTATCCAAAGAATTGTAGACAATCCCCACTGGGTATCCTGGTTGATTTTAACATGATTGTTGGGTATGGGGTCCAGTGAAAAGATCAACTAAAGCCATCACCCTCTAACCTAAGAATCACTCATGCAGTTAAAAGCCCTCATAATCAATGCCCATTCTTCAGTACACTCCACCTTCGACTTTAGGAATTTGCACCACTAGAAATCCATCTCTGAGAGGCAGCCTGCTAAAAACACTATTCCACAGAACTTGAATTGATTGTTGTAGGTACCCAGGATTGACATTCAGCAAATGAAGAAGGGAGGGCCTGCTCTCAACCAAGAGTTGGGAGACATTAGCTACCTAGAGGCACATCCAGAAGTCTATTAGTTTTTCAAGGATGTTGGTTGCTATAATTTTTGTGAGAAGATTCAAGGTTCACACCAGCAGGTGGCTGAGGCATTTACTCTCTCTTTTGATGGCTCCAAGGTAGTCATAGGTAAAGAAGAATTTATGATAGATGAAACCCTAATTACTGAAGTGACTAAAATCCCTAGCATAGGGGAGAGGTGGTTTAAAACCACCATTCCAAAGGATGTAGAGTTAAGATCTTATCTAAAGCCTGAACATAGAGGGGTGGTGTGGAAGAAAAGTGTACCATCCTCCTGGATAGAAGAGAGGTGGCAGCAATTGTTGAAGGCCATTGTGGTCTACATAACCTCTAAAGGGAGATACAATAGAGCCATTATTTACCATTTTAAATTGATGAACCACTTCACAGGAAAAAACCTACTGAATTTACCTTTCTACTTACACAGGAGCTTGGCAAAAATCGCACACCAGGTGAAGGCTCAGCCAACCAAGATTGCTAGAAGACTGTCTTATCATGGTCTCATCCAAATCCTAATCCAAGAATTTTTGAAGAGGAGAAATATGGCATCGGTGTATTTCTTACTTTGGAATGGTTTTTAAACAGTCCTACAACCAAAAGAAAAGGGGAAGTGTCCTTTGAAAAAGTCGAGCACACCAAGGAGTGGGAAAAGGAAGAGAAGGGCTATATACCCAACAACAGCAAAACAACCTCCTTCCTCTTACAAATCTAAGAAGGTCAAAAGAAACTTGGATTTCAGTGAAAAAGGCTAGGAAGTTACAACACACAGTGGGAAGATCTTGAACCTACCCTACTCAGATTCAAAAGAGGAAAGAGAGGAAGGTGCTGACCTAGCATTGCAAGTTGTAGCAGAGATTGAAGAACTCCCATCACCTACAACAAAAGAGCAAGAAGAACCAGTAGAGAAGGCTTCCTCTAGCAAGCCCAAGACACAAAGGATAAAGCAGTTGCTAGGGCAAGTGTATGAGATGGAAATTTTAGAAAGGGAGATAAAGAAAAACAATGCTACATTGAGTAGGAGGAACAAGCTGCTGCACAACTCTTACCTATAGATGAGAGAAAGGTATGTTTTTCTAAAAAGACTAAACAAAAGATACTTGAAATACAACACAAGGATGTATAGAATGATTAGGATCCAAATACTGCAGATGAAGGAGTCCAAGCCAAACCCTAACACTCACCTCACATTGGAAACCCTAGCTGAAGATGCAATAAGTATTTAGCCTCCAGAATCAAGCCAGGCTCCTGTAAATCTTCCTAACATAGAGCCTGATGAATAAAAAGATAAGCAAACAATCTTGAAAGAAAAATTTTGGAGGTTGCTTAAGATTTTTTGAAGAACAGGGCTTTCGATGGCTTAGGTGGATGCTGAGGCAATTCATTAGCCATCGAAAGCAGCACTTTCGGTAGCTAACAGTTCCGATATTTTGGCCTCTTAACCATCGAAAGTAGAAAGAGGCACATGATCGAATTTTTGCACAAAGGACAAGTTTTGGGAAAACATGAATAGCTCAGGGATGAAGTATAAAGATGAAAGGTGATGAAGAATGACATTAGGAGAGGTGTGTTTTAGTTTAACAGTGACATAAAGGAAGAAAGGGCCACCTACACTAAAGTGTCTAAGTAAAACAATGACTTATCCAGCAGAGG
Organism: Pseudotsuga menziesii; assembly: GCA_001517045.1. Classification (NCBI taxonomy): domain Eukaryota; kingdom Viridiplantae; phylum Streptophyta; class Pinopsida; order Pinales; family Pinaceae; genus Pseudotsuga; species Pseudotsuga menziesii. Next base: position 186,605 of record LPNX010221713.1, on the reverse strand, counting down.
ACCAGCGGCAGTTATTTCCATTACTCACTTTAGTTATCAGAAGGTTCAAATAGTGAACGAGTTCTACAGTTAGATAGACTAGTAGTTAAATTAGGGTTTTTTGACCTGATTATGCAAAAACAATTATTTTTGTCTATTTTTAGTAAATCAGATCCAATTTTTCAGGATACGAATATTTTTGTAAAGGATATAAAGCCTAAGACTTATTTTATTGAAGAGGTTTGACTTCGGGGACTTGTAGACCATTACTATTTTCAAGCTTCTCATATTTCTCATGACCTAATATAAGCTCTTTTGCTATCATATGTTCAGCTTCCATTTCTTGTCTATTCTATGCTTATGCTTGAATGTCTTATTCAGATTTATTCAGGTTAATTGATGTCTGATAGCTGTCATCCTATTGGCATCTTGATGATTTGAATTATAAGTACTTTCCTTGTTATGATTAGCAATTTATATATATCTGTTTTATGTATGAATCTACCAGCATGATAAGTTCTCCATCTCTACACCATATTATCAAACCTCTAAACAGTGGTAGTTAGAAGCCTTATCCCTGATTGAGTTTCATGCATGTCTTGAGAGTATGAGGTCATGTAGGTCACCTGACTTGATCCACTTAGAAAACCATAAAAATATTTAAGTTACCAGGCATCCTCGAGCTACAACCTATAGAAGTTTCTTGGAGTGATAACACGTGGGATAAGTTTAATCTTGTGTACAATGATGGATAAATCAATCCCAGACATTTCTTCATACGTCCAGGAAAAAACATCTTGGAACTATTTGAATAGATCTCTATAACTTTCAGTTTCTTTTGTCGAACAGTTCTAGCCTACATGAACATGCTCAACAGTTTCGGGCTTGACTGATATGTCAATAGGGGTTGTTTGAGTGATGTTTCAAAGTTTTCCTTTGGAATCAATGCCTTGCAATAATACAGGAGTTTCAGGAATGCTGATAATATCAGTACTAATGAGAGACATAATATCAAAGTCTATTGAACTGGAATTGGGAAGGAAAGAGGATCTATGGTGATGATCTTCCCATACAGGTTCATCCGCACTCATGATCTCATTAATGGACTCATTCGATGGAAAAGTCTACAAGATATAGTACAGAGTGGGGAGAGAGGGTTCTATCCAATAGGTCTGGTGGTAAGGATCTGAAGCCACTAGATGAAGATCATCAGAATGGACATTGAAAGTAGATTGAAAAACATCATAAAGTGCTTCGCAAGGCCATAGAGAGGATGACTCAAGAAATTCTTTGCCTCTAGGACTATGGACGGTCATGGAAATCATGTTCATAGTTGCCACTTCTGTAGTAGGAGAGGTTGAGGGGATCACTCACATGAGAGTTGAATCCTTCAACATACCTACCCCAACCGATTGATAAGGCAGAGGGGATTGACCTATAATATGGATATTATTTGAAGTGGGGGTAGTAAAATCTGGTGAACAAAAATAGAGTTGATCGATGGTCACAATATTCCCTAAATGAGGGAATGGGAGAGTTCAAAAAATTGTTGAGGCGACAATCGTCATAGAATAGAACCGGTTTCTCCCCAATAAAAAATTGTAATACAACGGAGCATCGACTACCTCCACCTGAATGGAAATAGCCTTACCCCCAATCTTGACTGAAAGGGATGGTAACAAACCATGAGGTTGGAAACCTTGTCCTTCTAAAGCTTTCAAGGTTGCAAGTGACTTTGTAAGTTCGAGAGAATCAATGGCTCTCCAAAAAGCCACATAAAATACTGAGGTGGAATCTCCTTCATCCAAAATATTCCTATGGACCTTCCTCCCAACTAATCTAGTCGCAATTTGAAACGTGAGCTGGTGGGGTAATCTAGACTTGTAATTATCCATATTAAAATGGATCAAATTAGTGTTATCTGGGTCTAAGGCTCCTAAATTTTTCAACAAGTTTTTGCGCTGCATGGGACAACTTTGGAGTACCTCTAGGGTAGACATCGCATAAGGTGCTTGAGCCAAATATTCAACAACGTTGTAGAATTATGCAGCTCGAGCATTTGGATTAAAAATAGACTTCCTGAGGGTACTCTTGGGTGGGCACAAAATCAAGTCGAGATTAGGTTTCTCGATTGTAAGAGGACCATTAGATGAAGACGGAGAAGAACTAGTGGAAGGAGCTTTCTTGTGAGAATTATTTTCATCCTTCTTCTCTGTAGATTTGTCATAGGACTAACTACGAGTAGTCAAACTAATAGTTTCCAAGGACATCATTATGATTTCTTTCATAGAATTAGAGGTTCCTTGAGAAGACATATGATCTATCAATTGTTGTTATGACAAAAAGGGGTCAGTAAGTATTGTCGGTGTAGGATTACTTTGCAAAAATTTACTAATCTCTTCACAACAAGGGAGCACCGTCATGAAGTGGTCACCACCACATAGTAGGAAGGGATACTTAGCCTTCCTCTTTCCTTTATTATGATTCTTTGGGGTCGTATCCTTGGGATTCTCCTATTGGTTTCCAGTTTTCTTACCTTTTCCTTTTCTTTTTTTCTTATTACCGGGTGATTGTGTACTTTGAATAGCTTTCACCTCGGTGGAAACTGTAGGAGCAGGAGTATTAGTAGAAGTTCTCGGTTGCTTGGCAAGCTTAGTTGCTAATGTCGGCTAGATTGAATTGGCAACCCCATCAACAAGAGTTTCTACATGTGGCTTACACGGTCTATTCTAGGACGAGGAGCTTGAGGGATTAGGTCATACAGAGTTCTGGACTAGGAATAAACCAAGTCTAGATACTGAGCGCAATTGATATCCTTCTCTTCAGTAACAACACCAACCATAGCGACATCTCGAGCAATGGGAGGAAACAAGGATTTCGTGAACCAATCAACCAATAATTGGTCTGGAATAGGAGCTTTAATAACCCTTCGTCATCTCCTCGACTCATGAATACGATCAGATATATGTGTGGAAGTATTTTGACGAAGTGATGTCAAAATATCCACACCAGTATCATAACGAATGGGAAGCTGGAAATGGGTAAGAAAAATTGTTTCCAATGTATTAAAATCCACAAACAAATGTTGTGTAAGTTCAATGTACCACTTTTCAGACATACCGGTCAAATTTCGCTAGAATATCCTCAAACAGAATGAATCATCCATCAAGGAGTTGGAAGAACACCATAGATGGAAAGTCATAACATGGTTTTTGGGATCTTCTTCCTGCTTCCCATCAAATTTCAGGATATCTGATGGTAACTTTACTAGAATTGCAGACCACAAAGGGTTATGTTGGATGGGGTCATTAATCAACTTGGACAGATAAGGAAATTCCAAATTTTCCGAAAAAGGAAGTTGTCAATTAGGTTGTAAATACTAGTAATACTGATATGGCATCTGTATATCAGTAGGACTATAGGTTGAGTGATACACTGGATGCTAGGGATTTGGATTTGCAAATTATCATCTCGAAGATCTACTAGATGAGGGCGGGCCTCTGAGAGGAGGGTTTCCTCCAGGTGGTGGTGGTGGTGGTTTTCTAGGTGGGCCTCCACCAGGTGGTCCCCCTATAGGCAGGACTCCAAAAGGTGGTCCTTGTTATCAACCAAAATGGAATTTCTTCGTCCGAGTGCTGACATTCACCATGTCGATACGCAAAAGGAAAATTTGGATTGAAGTGGCCAAAACACTATATATGTGCATGACCTTTGATGCATTATCTTCAGACCAGCCTTATATATTTTTATTCCAAGTTTTGGTATGCATACATGACTATGTTCATTGAAACTCACATGTCATACGTGACTATGTGCATTGCAACCCACATATACCTTGCATACGTGAGTTCCCTTTGAGCAACCTGCATGTCATACGTGATTTGCCTATATTAATACTCGTATATACCTTAATTCAACTATCCCAACTGTCTCAACCATCCCAACCTTCGAAACCACTCTATTTCCCAAAGTATAAATAGAGGCATTGGGATGGGGCTAATCAAGGAAAATATAAATCAAGATTAGATGAGATTAGTTGGGTCCTAATCCATAACTATCCCAACTGTCTCAACCATCCCAACCTTCGAAACCACTCTATTTCCCAAAGTATAAATAGAGGCATTGGGATGGGGCTAATCAAGGAATTTTTGGAGAGAAAAGTTATGATGGTGGTATATCTTCAGAGTCTTGGAGCAGTAGAATTGAGAGTCCTTGGTTGCAAAGGATTCCTTGTGTCAGAAGCTGGGTTTTATTCTTACCTATTCACCATTTGTTAATAAAGAGAATTATTCTTCCAATCTTGTATTGTGTTTATCTCATGTATATTGGTTTGATGAATTTGTTCAATTATATTATTAATATTCTTTTATCTAACCTCTGATTTATATATGTATGACATATTTCTTGAAGAATTGGCTCTTTGCAGGTGAAGAGAAGCATCCCTAAAAGCTTTGGAGAAGATTGGAGTAAGAGAAGACCAAGCTTGGATAAACCATCATAAACTTGGTAAGCCAAGATATCTTCCTATTCTCATTCTAGTTTCTATAAAAGATGATTGTCTGTAAGTCTAATAGTAAGTTGGTAATCCCAAACCCTAGGTTACAAGGGTGAAATGTCCTATACAACAGAACTGGTGACAACGCTGGGGAGCCCAACTTGTTGTGGGTTTATCCTGTAGGTTCTTTACCAGTGTTTGTTCTTTTTCTGATTTTGTGTGTGGAGTTTTTTATCTTGCTTTTAATTCACAGTGTAGTGTGCCCAGAAGCCTTTATTTTTTTTCTTTTTTGAATTTTTTTTATCTATATACACGGGTTTCTGTTATACACAGTCACGTACAACACCTTCTATACGTGGGTTTCTCTATAAGAAAACCATGTATGGTATGCGAGTTTCCTACATACGCAGTCGCGTATATCTTGTAGCAGCATAATTTTTTAGTAGGGTTTGCTTGTCCCTGTCTTGTTTGATTTTTTGCTTGCTTGGGAGTTTTCTGATTCTGGCATGACTCTGTTTGTCTAAAAGTCTTGTGTGTCACACCTTGTGCTTGTTTTCAAGCCTTTGAGCTTTCTTTGTTTAAATTTTCTTTCATCTCGTAATTTGAAGTTGGTCCTCCTACTTGGTTGATGAGTTTAGTGCTTTTTGTCTAGGTCAGTGATCAGGGATTTGGATACTTTATATTCTATACTACATTTTGTGGTGTCATTATGGCATTTGTTCTTTTGTGAATCTAGTGGACTTTTCGAGTTCAATAGTTTATACAAGTTAGGTTATTTCCGAGTCTTCTTCTTGATTGGTTGAAGTTGGTTATTTTGGGTCCTTTGTGACTTCATTTTACTTATTATATGCTCTGACTATTCAAACTTGCTCAAAAAATTTTCATTTAGTTTCATTGTAGTTGTTGGAGACATTTACCCAACATGCACACTTAATTTGGTCAATTTGGCCTTGTTAAACCACTATCCTAAGTTTTATTGACTTAATTGGCATCAAATGAGCACACCAACATGAGCACACCCATGCCTACCTTCAGTCAAGGAGTCCAACTAAGCCTTCTCCTTCATTTGGGGAGGCTAAATGGGCTTCCTCCTTCAAACAAGGAGCACTCTAGGGGTGATCTGAGTGTCATAAATGCACCTAATTGATAACTGATTGTTACAATCAGTTAAGCTAAGTGGTAAAGGCACCTGCATTCAATATCTTGATTATTTTTTATTAATATTTATGAACTAGAGTAAACTAGGGCACCTCCAGCCATCTCTGATGACCAATTTGACTTCAGTTAACCTCATTGGGGTTCATTGGAGTTAATGATACACTACCACTTGCTGGTTGGCATGTAGTGACATGTGTCTGAGATACTTTCAGTTAGACTTAGTCATCTATTGCACTCTGACTTTAGTTAGGACTCATTTGATTCAATCAGGACTTTATCAGTTGGTTAACTAGGTGTGTTTACTTTGGCTTACAGTCAATTAAGCTACACCCATTCATTCAATTCAAATGACCTCATTGGGAATTTGAATTGTCTTGGAATTCATGCATATTGCATGATCATTGTATTGTATTATTCATTCTTTATTGATATATACAGAGCTGCTACTCCTATTACAACACCATTATGCCATTTTCATGCTTAATTGTCTGAAATCTCTTATGAGACTCTGTTTTAGTCCCTATATTACTGTGATAGAATAATATGGTATCAGAGCTCATGGTGGGACAAAGTTTAGATCTCTCAAAAATATGGTTTTTGATATATATTGCATGAAACGTTGAGCAAAAGCTCAAAATTCCATCACTGCACCAGAAGCCAAGGCTTACCACTTAATACCCCAATTAAAGAAATTGTTGATCAAGCTTGCTTGATCAATTATGTTGGGTGTGATGAAAGCCTAAAATGTGCAGGCTATCTGACCTTATGGCACCCCTTTTGTTTTGATTTATAGGTTTTAACAGGTGAAAAGCATTCACTACAACAGTTTGAGATGGCTTCTTTCGTTGAAATATTGACTCCGTTCAATTTCCACTCCTGGAAATGAGACATGGAGATACAACTACGTTCCAGAGGAATCTACCAGGTCACTATGGACACTGAAGAAGATCCTACTCATTTGATAGACAAAGCCATATTCTTGTTCAAGAAAGATGAAGCATTCAGATTCTTGTGCCTCTCTATTTCCTGGGGTCTTCTTTTCCATCTCTTGGGATTGAAGAATCCAAAGGAAATTTGGGACAAATTGGACATCCTGTATGGAAAACGGGATGATTTGAGATTTTACCAGCTTGAAAATGAGTTGATGTCTTTACGGCCTTCCAATTTCGAGACCTTAAATGATTTTTTCACAAAGTTTAAGCATATTGTCTTACTGTTGAAGCAATGTAAGGTGGAGAAGGAGGATGATAAGCTCATTCTTTCCATTCTCTCCAAAATTGTAGCTGATTATTCAGTGTTTGTCTCTACATTCTATGCGAGGAATATCACAACCCCTGGATGGAAGATGCCTTCACTCAATGCCTTCATTGAGTCCCTAACAAGTGAACATGATAAGCTTGTCCAGATGGGGATCATCAGATCCTCTCGTGATCAATCCCTATATGCTTCAGGGCCCAAATATCTGAAGGGTAAAGGAACAACAGATGAAACAAAAAACCAAATTTGAAGCTCCTAAGCCTAAAGTTAAAAACCAGCAGCATGAATATCCTTCCAGCTCAAAGAAGAACAAAAACAAAGGGCATCATGGAAAGGAAAAAGTCAAGTGTTCATACTACGGGAAGGGCTTCCACCCTGAGCATTCCTGCATGAAAAAGAAACTTGATGAAGCCATGAATGAAGTAGCATACATACAGGATATAATTCCACACTCATCCGTGAAAGGGAAGACCCCTTTTGAAACATACTTCAGACACAAGTCGGATGTTTCGAATCTGTGGGTGTTTGGGTCCACTGCATGGGCCTGAATTCCACATGATAAAAGGAGGGATTTTCAACCGCAAAGCATAGAATGTATTTTTATTGGATATCCTGATGAATAAAAATGTTTCAAGCTTCTTTCTATCATAACAAATCATATCATCATTGAAATAAGTGTCATGTTCGATGAGCCTCTTCAGGAGGTAGAACTAGTGAAGGAGAAAACTGTTGAATTTCCTTCCTATTCTATTGAATATTTGGATGATGGAATTGGGAGTGATGACCCTGATTTGAATCCTATGATTTTTGATATTATTTAATAGAAAAAATTAGATTCTGAATCAGAACTTGAAGTACAAAATCATCTCCCAACTTGGTCCCGACAAACACTCCTCTCCGCAGGTGATAACATTGGAAATCCGAATGATCCAAGGAGAACCCGGTCTGATTTCCAAAGAGAAGGTATTGTGCTCTCTTGTCTTGATTATTTGCTGTCAAAAACTTGTTACTTAATTATAATTTCTGATACTAAGTCTTACTACCATGCTTGAAAGGATCTGAGATGGCAAGTTGCCATGGATGAAGAGATGAATTCTCTTCAGAAAAACACTACTTGGGAACTAGTTTCTCTTCCTCCGAGGGGAAAATTGGTTCAATGCAAGTGGGTGTTTCAGACTAAAGGTTATTTTGATGGAAAAATATGAAAATAAAAGGAAATTCTGGTAGCAAAAGGTTTCTACCAGGTCCAAGGTGTGGACAACCATGAGACTTTTGCACCAGTTGCAAAAATGGACTCCATCTGCCTAGTTTTGGCAATTTCTACATCTAAGCACTGGGAAGTGCATCATATGGATGTTAAGTCTACCTTTATGCATGGAGATATTCATGAGGAGATATACATGAAGCATCCTGAGGGATACATTTCTGATCCATCTTTGGTTTTCAAACTAAAGAAGTCACTATATGGGTTAAAACAGGCCCCAACAGAGTGGTATTCCAAGATGGATGCCTTCCTTCTCTCGCAAAACTTGCAAAGGTGTAAATCAGATCCAAATGTGTATATACAGAAGTATGATGGTAATTTTATTATTATTGTTTTATATGTTGATGGCTTACTGATTACAGGTAGCACAATTACTTCTATTTCAGTCATCAAATCTGCTCTCCAAAATGCATTTGAAATGAGCGATTTGGGGCTCTTGAAGAAATTTCTGGGGCTTGAAATTGAGCAAAATATTGATGGGATAATGGTCACTCAGTCCAAATACATATCAAACCTATTAGTCAATTTTAACATGGCTGAATTTAAGGCTTCTCCATTCCCTTTCCTTTCAGGGATCAGCCTTGAAGAAGGAAAAAACACACCTCCCATGGACTGCACTATTTATCGACAGCTGATAGGTAGCTTGCTCTACTTGACTCATTCTCAGCATGATATCTGTTATGCCATGAATTTTGTGTCAATATACATGTATAATCCTTGTTATCTTCATTGTAAGGCAGCCAAGAGGATCCTCCAGTATATTCAGGGAACCAGGACCAACGGCATTCACTATGTTACAGACTCTGAGATAGAGCTCATTGGTTACACAGATTCCGATTGGGAGAGTGATTTTATTGATTGGAAGTATACTTCCAGATATGTCTCCATGTTTGGTGGTGGCCCCATTTTCTGGTCTAGCAAAAAGTAGGCTGCCATAGCATTGTCTTTAGCAGAGGCCCTATACCGAGGAGCGATGAATGCTTGCATCCATGCTGTTTGGTTGCAAGGCATTCTTTTAGAGTTTGATCTTGGTAGTAATTTTTCCACTATCCTCTTTTGTGACAATCAAAGTTCTATTAAGATATCCATAGATCCAGTTACTAAGCAGAGGACCAAGCATGTAGAGATACACATGCACTATATCAGGGAATTAGTGCATGACATGACCATCATTATGCAATACTTCCCTACTGATGAGCAGATTGAAGACATCTTCACCAAGAGATTTTTAGAAAATAAGTTCATTTACCTTCATTCATTGTTGGGGTTGAGTTCATCAGGGTGATCAGAATACTTTCATTGTTCAGCTTGAGGGGGGGTTTTTCCCATTGGGTTTTCCCTCTTTTCCTCACTTAGATTTATTTTTTAGCATTGTTTGAGTTACATTATTGTACAGGGTGACCTATGGCCTTTGTTTCCAAGGCCCTACCATTTAATGCACTTTATGTTTCTGCTTCTCCTGAGTATAGATTAAGGGGGGGTGTTGGAGACATTTACCCAACATGCACACTTAGTTTGGTCAATTTGGCCTTGTTAAACTACTATCCTAAGTTTTATTGACTTAATCGGCATTAGATGAGCACACTATGACATCAGCATGCATACACCCACACTTACCTTTAGTCAAGGAGGCCAACTAAGCCTTCTCCTTCATTCGGGGAGGCTAATTGGGCTTCCTCCTTCAAAAAAGGAGCACTCTGGGGGTGATATGAGTGTCATAAATGCACCTAATTTCTAAATGATTGTTACAATCAGTTAAGCTAAGTGGTGAATGTGACTCCATTCATTATATTGATTATTTTTATTAATATTTATGAACTGGAGTCAACTATGGCATCTCCAACCACCTCTGATGACTAGTTTGACTTCAGTTAACCTCATCGGGGTTCATTGGAGTTAATGATGCACTACCACTTGTTGGTTGGCATGTAGTGACATGTGTCTGAGCTACTTTCAATTAGACTCAGTCATCCATTGCACTCTAACTTCAGTTAGGACTCAGTTGAGTCAATCAGGACTTGATCAGTTGGTTAACTAGGTGTGTTTACTATGGCTTACAGTCAATTAATCTACACTCATTCATTCAATTTGAATGACCTCCTTGGAAATTTGAATTGTCTTGGAATTAATGCATATTGCATGATCATTGTATTATATTATTCATTCTTTATTGATATATACAGAGCTTCTACTCCTATTGTAGTACCATTATGCCATTTTCATGCTTAATTGTCTGAAATGTCTTATGAGACTGTGTTTTAGTCCCTAGATTACTGCGACAGGTTAATATGGCATTAGAGCTCATGGTGGGATGAAGCTTATATCTCTCAAAAACATGTTTTTTGACAGATATTGCATGAAAAATTGAGCAAAAGCTCAAAATTCCAGCACTACACCAGAATCCAAGGCTTACCACTTAATACCCCAAGTAAAGAAATTGTTGATCAAGCTTGCTTGATCAATTAGGCTAGGTATGATGAAAGCCTAAAATGTGTAGGCTTTCTGACCTTACGGTGCACCTTTTGTTGTTATTTGCAGGTTGTAACAGGTGAAAATCATTCGCTACAGCAGTTTGAGATGGCTTCTTCCGTCGAACTCTTGACTCCGTTCAATTTCCACTCCTGGAAAGGAGACATGGAGATCCAGCTATGTGCCATAGGACTCTACCGGGTCACTATGGACACTGAAGAATATCCAACTCATGTGATAGACAAAGCCATATTCTTGAACAAGAAAGATGAAGCATTCAAATTCTTGTGCCTCTCTATTTCCCTGGATCTTCTTTTCCATCTCTTGGGATTGAAGACTCCAAAGGAAATTTGGGACAAATTGGACACCCTGTATGGAAAATAGGTTGATTTGAGAGTTTACCATCTTGAAAATGAGTTGATGTCTCTCCATCCTTCCAATTTCGAGACCTTAAATGATTTTTTCACAAAGTTCAAGCATATTGTCTTATTGCTGAAGCAATGTAAGGTGGAAAAGGAGGATGATCAGCTCATCCTCACCATTCTCTCCAAACTTGGAGCTGATTATTCGGTTTTTGTCTCTACATTCCATGCATGGAATCTCACAACCCCTGGATGGAAGATGCCTTCACTCAATGCCTTCATTGTCCCTAACAAGTGAACATGATAAGTTTGTCTAGATGGGGATCATCAGATCCTCCCATGATCAAGCCCTCTATGCTTTGGGGCTGAAATATCTGAAGGGTAAAGGAAAGTAGAAGAAGAACCCAAAAACCAAATTCGAAGCTCCTAAGCCTAAATTTCAAAACTAGTAGCATGAAGAACCTTCTGGCTCGAAGAAGAACAAAAACAAAGGGCATCATGGAAAGGAAAAAGTCAAGTGTTCATACTGCGGGAAGGGATTCCACCTTGAGCATGCCTGCATGAAAAAGAAACTTGATGAAACTACTTGTCTTCTTGAGAAAAATCACATCAATCTTCTGGAAATATTTCGTAGGAGAGATCAGGAAGATCAAGAACCACAACATGAAAGAGATCATGCCCTCATGGAAATCACTTCGAAGTCCAAAGAAATATTGATAGATTATGGAGCTTTGAACCACATGATGGCTGAAAGAGACTCTTTCTCATCTTTGGAGACCAACAAATCCATTCCTATCCACATGGGAGATGAATCCACAATCACATCCGAAGGTCAAGGTACTGTAAATCTTGATCATGGTTTCTTTTCCAATCATTAGAGGAAATTTCAACTCAAAATGGGCCTTTTAACTTTTATTCAAATTCCATGTCATCATGTGTTAGCCAATGAAATTGCTTTAAATTTGAAATACCGTATAGGTCTTAAACACTTTTTTAATACAAATTTGGGGATAGGTATCATAAAAAAAACTACTTTTTTTGTTTGTATTTTTGACATATCTCCCTGTGTTTTTATTCAAATTTCGATCGAGAGAGCTCGTTGGATGAGGAATTAAATTCCGCATCCAACGAGTACCCACTCGGCATACTTTTGACAGACCCCGCTACCCCAAAAACAAGAAATACCTGAAAAATGGAATGATGATGTCATCATTCCATTTTCAGGTATTTCTTGTTTTTGGGGTAGCAGGGTCTGTCAAAAGTATGCCGAGTGGGTACTCGTTGGATGTAGAATTTAATTCCGCATCCAACGAGCTCTCCCAATTGAAATTTGAGTAAAAAAACAGGGCGATATGTCAAAAATACAAACAAAAAAGTAGTTTTTTCTTTTCTTCCTTCAAAATTAATAAATATTATTTTATTATTTTAACTATTATTTTATTAATTCATTTTAGGAGGCCCATTTTGATTTGAAATTTCCTCTAATGGTTCTGTATGTACCATCTCTTTCATAAATCCTCCTAATTGTTTACCAAATGAAACATACGGAAGTGCCCAAGAGAAACCAGATGATGTAGAGATCACAGAACTTGCATCCAAAAAACTCATAGCAAAAGGCCTTGCAAACCATCATGCAGAAGCCTACGAGTTATCCCATTTTGTGGTGGATGCAAAGCCCACTGCATTGCTGACTCATGGAAATGAGGTTAGCAGACTGTGGCATGAGAGGTTTGACCATCTGAGCTTCAAATGCTTGCATCAATTGCATAAGAATTCTATTATTGAAGGCCTCCCAGTCATCAAAGCTACCACTGGAATTTGTAAGGGTTGTGTTGTTGGAAAGCACCCTGAGCATAAGTTCGATCGGGGGAAGGAAAACTGAGCGTCATGCATTTTGGGGATGGTAAATTCTTATATTAGTGGTCCCATGCCTACTACATCCATGAATGGATCAAGGTACATTCTCACTTTCATTGATGACTTTTCCAGATATACATGGGTATTTTTTATCAAAAAGAATTCAGAAGTATTGGAAAAATTCACTGAATTGAAGGCTTTGATTAAGAATGCATATGGAAAAAAAATCAATATTTTGAGATCTAATAATGGCAGGGAGTATATCAATAATGAGTTACTACATATATGTTCCCAAAGTGGTATTTATATTCACCATTCAGTCCCCTGCACTCCCCAGTAGAACGGTGTAGCAGAGAGGAAGAATAGGTCTCTCAAGGATATGACCACTTGTATGCTCATGTCACCACCTTTCACTTGTGGTGCTCTTCCAACTCACTAAATGATGACAACATTTGGTTGATATTGTTCCAATGAACTCTAACTAGTGCCATAGCAAAGTGGTACATTGAACTTCCCTCTGCTACATTTGATAGCTTTTGGGACTTAGCTAATGTGTTCCTTAACCATTTCCAACTTCCCATCCGGTATGATGTCGACATAGACTTATTGTCGTCCTTTTGGAAGGACAAAGCCACTCATATTTTGGATCACATACAAGAGTGGCGAAGGAGGAAAATGCTCATTAAGGACACTATCCCTCCCGAGTTTTTGCTAGAAATGTTCCTTAAGTATTTATTTCTGTATATATCTAAGGATGTGTCCACTTCAAGAGTAACTAATGAGGACGAGGCTATCTTCAGGGCCTAGCAGTTAGATTTGATATATTCTCAGTCTAGGATTCTATATGAAATTATCCCTGATGCACTGCGGCCAACACATAGTGTCAAGAAACCTAAGCCTAGACCCCATGCCGATGGTGTGGTTGGTTTAGTTGAATCTCCCATTGTAGAATATTTGGCAAAGAAACTCCATTAGTTTTCCATTAAATATTCTATAGCAGAGGCAGCAAAGGCTTCCCCCTCATCCCAAAACGCAAACATTTTTTCTCAATCCTCCCAAAAAGGAAATCAGCAGCTCGGTGGGAAAAAGAAAAAGAGGAAGAAAGGTGAGGGTAACCAAAACAAGCCAAAACCCACAAATAATGCTGATGGGGGAAAAAAGAGAAAAGGAAGGTGAAATTTCCCTGTAAGTTATGGTAAGAAGATCACCTGACCCATCAATTCCCTCTTATGGATCAAGCTCAAAAGCTGCTGAAAAAACAACAATCGGCTTTTCTAAAGGATCCTTTTCCCCAAGGACAGATTGCAGCTTCAGCTTCTAATGTAGCAGGGGGCACTGCTAATGCCCCTGACCAAAACTATATCAACATGGTTTGATCCCAAACCTTTCTCCAGACTAGAAACAAGAACTATGAAACAGAGGCTGCTGATAAGGGTGAGTCTATAGGTGAAACTTCAAATCCTCTCACAATTGAAAAACCTGTTGAAACTATTCCTAAGATACCAAAAGGTGTCTTCAAGAAAGTATTGCACAATCCTAATGCTAGGGCTGTAGCTAATTACTCTGTAGTTGAATATTTGTCCCAAACCCCTTGTGCAATGTTAGCTTTGGAGGTGTTACAGAGTTGTCCCGCCCAGCAAGATGCACTCTTAGTAGCCTTAGGTAGTATGGATTCATCAATCCTCATGGTGAAGTTTAATTTTTATGATGTCAAAATTCGCCTTCCATATCATGTGGCCTTGTCAATAGATGTCATCCATGGTGAAAAAACATTGGAAGGTCAGTTGTCGATGAGCGTGCTTCCACATGTGTCATGTTCTTGTCTTGCTGGAAGGCTCTTGGATCTCCAGAGATAGTTCCATCGAATACCTTACTTCTTTCGACGGAAGGTCAATTCATCCACATGGTATCCTACCAGCTTTTGAGATAAAGTTGGCAGGGAAGGAAGTATATGTTGAAGTAGAGTTAATAGATGCAACGTTGGATTACAACTTGCTTCTGGGGAGAAGTTGGACTTATGCCATGTCTGCTATTGCATCGGTCGTTCTTCAAATGGTAGTATTTCCACATGAATGGAAGTTGGTTACAGTAGACCAACTCAGTCTCACTCAGAAGGGCCACGTGGAAACTAATGAGTCCACTGTGCCATTGGTTGATCATGTCAAACCTACTTTAGAGAGCTTAGGGGATGGAATGTATTCATCATTAATGGGCAAATTTTATATCCGAGCCCCAATTAATTACTTAGGTTCTACTAGTGCAAGGAAGTCTATCGTGACGGCTGGTGATAGAAAGGATCCCTGGGTCCTTCCTTCCCATTATGAACCTGAAGTGCCTTTATCGACAGTGGAAGTATCCTATCAAGCTATCATTAATACCATTGTTGATCCTGTTTTGGTTACTCCCACAGTATCAGAGGAGCCAGAAGAATCCTATCTGCTTGGTTGGGAAGAGAACTCTTTGTATATTGACGATTGCTTAGACATGGTTTTGCCTTCAGACGAAGCCATTTTGGAATCCATGAGCAGGCAAGATAATATTTGTGAAGATCTTCATCATAGATCCTACTTTCTTCCAGAGTTAAGCAGGATTGAAAATCAAGAGTTCCATGTGAGACTGGAAGGTGATGCTGATATACCA
This sequence comes from Pseudotsuga menziesii, assembly GCA_001517045.1. Taxonomy (NCBI): domain Eukaryota; kingdom Viridiplantae; phylum Streptophyta; class Pinopsida; order Pinales; family Pinaceae; genus Pseudotsuga; species Pseudotsuga menziesii. The sequence goes on along the minus strand of LPNX010221713.1, from coordinate 171,124 downwards.
ATCAATCCCTTACCAAGGGAGGGAATCTTTTCCAAGGGGAATATGGAAAACATATTTGTTACTATTCCTATCAACATCTCTACGAACCCCAACGTTGTGGAAAATGTATATATTGGTGCAAACTGATTGCTGAAGGAGATTGCTATCTATACGACCTTGTTTAAGGAATTCTGCGACATGTTTTCCTATTCATATGAGGAGATTCCTAGCATAGATCCATCGATATTCGAACATGAAATATGAACCTATCCTGATTCCAAACCAGCTCAACAAAAACTTAGATCTGTCAATCCGTGTAAAGCAGTAGCCGTTAAGGATGAAGTTGAAAAGCTGTTGAAAGCTGGTTTTATTTACCCGATAGCTTTGATGGAATGGGTATCCAATCCTCTTCCCATCGATAAAAAGAAAGGGACGATACGTGTCTGTACTAAATTTTGCGATTTAAATAAAGCTTGTCCAAAGAATAACTACCCCAAACCATTCATAGATCAAATCATTGATGGTTGTGCGGGGAGTGAAGTTTTTTCATTTATGGATGGTGTTAACACTCCATTTGAAATAGTCGATTTAGAGGCTCGACAGAGTTCGAAACATTAGAGGAAATTTGGGGTCTAAAATGGGCCTTGTAAGAAAACGTGCCAATAATAATTTTTGTGAGTTGGAATTCAAGAACCAATAGAATTTCAATAAAATGAGTCAACCATAATGGTTGAATTGACATATTTATCATAAAAGAAAACTACTTTTTTTGTTTATATTTTTGACATATCTCTCTGTGTTTTTACTCAAATTTAAAGTGGGAGAGATTATTGGATGTGGAATTTAATTCCACATCCAACGAGTACCCACACTGCATACTTTTGATGGACCCCGCTACCCCAAAATCAAGAAATACCTTAAAAAAATGTGATGGTGATGTCATAATCACATTTTTTTTTGAGATATTTCTTGTTTTTGGGGTAGATGGGTTCGTCAAAAGTATGCAATGTGGGTACTCGTTGGATGTGGAATTAAATTTTGCAGCCAATGAGCCCTCCCTCTCAGAATTTGAGTAAAACCATAGGGAGATATGTCGAAAATATGAACACAAAATGTAGTTTTTTTCATTCTTCCTCCAAAATGAATAACTATTATTTTATTATTTTAACTATTATTTTATTAATTTCCTTAGGAGGCCCATTTTAGACCTCAAATTTCCTCTAATGAGGGTTCCATTCCTTTAAAACATTATGTGAACACCATTTAGGTTATCAGAGGTGCATGGTCCACATTTTAGAACCGTCAGATGATGAAGAGAGATCAATCTACAGTGATAGACTCTCCCGGAGGTAAAAGCTAATGGTAGCAGGGACGGTAGAGACAGGTGTCATAACCCAATGATCTAGGATCACAAGGAATAAGAGCAACGATATATCATAGTTTTGGCCCACGATGCATGAGAATGATTGAAGTTGGCTTTAGCTGAGTTTGTTAAAGCGGGAAAACATATGGAAGGCCGAGATCAAGACAAAGCCCGATCAACGGCCTGAAATAGTTTCGCTGAGCAAACATTCTCTATGGAAGGAGTTTTTCCAAATCACAAAATGGTTAAAGGCAAGAAAAGTTCGACGACGGAGATGAAATCAGAAGTAGAGCTATGGTCCCAACTGCTTTTGCAAATTAGACTTGTACAGATAAAGTTGTGATTTCAAATAATGAAAAGTGGTACTGGTCGCGAACATCGACGGTCATGAAAAAGAAAGGGAATGGATCTACAGTCAAGGTTCTTTTCGCAATCTGAACCAGCATGGACACTGTCATGAGCCTGGTTCGTAAAGAGGTGGTAGGACCCACTTGGATCGACGGTTGCATGAAAGGGTTGATCTTGATGGACGGATAAGAACATGTCACGATCCAAATATGCCCGTTGTATCAAGAAAGGTGAAAGTGGTGGACAAGGTAAAGAAACATGGATGGTGGATGTGAAAGGTTCCCCCCAAAATTGGAGGGCTAAGGAGGTTTCCATGCTGTAGGTATCACATCCAGTGTGGAGATGACAAGGAAAAATATGCCCATACATGTAATCTGCCTCCCGGTAGATTGGTTGATTCCTGGACGCCATTTGTAGTGTGCGTACAGGTGAAATCAACCCTGTGGTGGAGTCGCATTGCACAAATACAGGCGGCTTTTGTGTGAGTTGTCCTGCATAAGTAAGGAAGGTAACTGACGAACCCGCCACTCACATGGGGCAAGGCCCACACAAAGGAGAAAACCATTCCATTTCCTACATCACAGAACGAGAAGGCATGGGAGCGTCTACTTCATGAGCCTTGTGGCATGGATCAGCTGTACGAGGTGGCATCCAAAAATACTTCCCACAGTAGACGGTAAGGTGCCACAAACGATGAAATGATAGGATTATATCCCCAATAGGTAAAGGATCACTCTGCTCGCACCCTCACGCATGCTAATACCAAAAAACACTCGATGAAAGAATGTTCAGGAATGTTGACCAGTCATTGTGAGGGTCAGTCTCGAAGCCTTACATATACTTCTCTCAAAACATTAGGAGTAAACTAACATATCTCCAGAACCCAAGTTTCTTCTTATTCACGAATATACAGAAGCCCAAAGAGTTTGGTGATGATGATCTGATTCAAAAAGCTTGTCCATATGGGGGTGCTGATAGTTGGTGAGAAAATTTCCACACTCACCAACCACCTTGGTATTGCATGCCATGGATGAAACCAACCATTGGGGCCCAAACATGAATAATTTTGAAAGATACAACCACCTTCAGACACCTTCACCCCCGATGATGCGGTTCTGGGACACTTACTCCCCGTAAGTGTTTTTTCAAGAACCCCTGATACCATCACTACCCCCAAAGCCTCCATAGAAGGAGACAGTCTTAGATTTCTCCCTGTATAGGTGTTTGTTTGGATGAGAGTATCATGGGTCTAAAGCCCGCACAACCCTATTTATGAAGTCCACTTATCGAGGGTGATGGGGCTGGTGTAGATATGATACACCTTATTTCCTGTGGGAGAGCTCGCCTCACTAAGGGTGAAGAGTACAAGAATGACAAGCCACCAAAAAGGCTTGCCTCGGCCAGAAGTAACACTGCCCTTCTTTTGGACCCCACGTCCAACAGTGTTACCCAGAGAAGAAATAGGTCATGGATGAAGTTGAGTAGGGGAAAGTTACAAACTACCCTGCTGGTGTGTGCCCATGCCGAAAGCCGCATTTGAACATGGCATAAACACATGCTTTAGACAGAGAAGGAGGCATCATACTCATAATCCATAATAATGGTCGAGCACATCAAGCTGTCACTCGGGTCGAGTGCACCCACTATCTCCATAATGTTTGCTTATATTTGTAAAATGTGGCAATAGTTCCACTTTCTATACTGTTAATGCATGATTGTGACTGGAAATAGTTTCTTCGATTTGTTTCGGAGAATAATCTCAGCACTGAATTATTATAAATGCACTCTTTATAGGGGGAAAAGAAGTTAGCTAGAGGGTTGGGAAGCCTTCAAGGGCTGAGGTTCTCTGTTGTAAAATTATATTTGGTTCTTGTGTTATGAATAAAATTGTAGAGGAAGAGTTGTTTCTTAAGACGGAGATTCATGTGTTGTTGCTTCTTTCAATACGTATTTTATTTACGTGAAATGTGCATCCTGTCTTCATTCTAGTTTGTTGATTTATTTCATGTCTATAACTAAGTGTATAATAGTTTGGAATTCATACATTCTATGCTCTACCTGTTGTTTTAGACATTTATCAAGTTTTCTTCTAAAGTCGCGTGGAAGTCATCCTTCTTGTGCTCCTCGCAATGGGTTGTTCTCTCTCGTCCCCTAACCACCTGCTAAATATCTCCTGATTATGAGATCGATGGATATCTTGCCTCTGTTTGTAACCCCATGCCATTCTTTTCCTCATGCAAATGTTCCCTACTCAGGTTTTCGACTCCATTGCCAATGGTTCCTTGCCGTGATAATCCCACTTACATCTCACGTTACTCTACTTTTTCCTATTTCAGGATTCTAAACTCCTGACCATCCTTGATCAAATATCTTATGTGGAGTAAATATGAAGACAAGTGAGAGATACCTCTTTGACTGTGTAAGGCTAGAGGTGTAGTCTAAAGCAGTTTTGTTGTTACCTGGGAGCGGGCCTTCCTTCAGCCTTTGGGCTCAATCCCAGTGCTAACAAACTGGCGCCATTACCGGGGACAAAATGGAAGATCCTCCCTATGAAAAACGACATGGTTTTAGATCTGGTTGTTGATGGTGAACAATGATCAGACATCAAGAAGGTTGAGCACTTTTCACCTGGCGACTCCACTCTTGAAGGGTTCAGACTTCAGCAAATCCACTGGTGGTATGACCCAGAAATCAAATGGTCAAAAAAAGACGGGCAGGCTCCGTCCAAAAAAAATGAACCCGTTGTGAGGCTTGAGAATGAATGATGAAAGGCTAAGATGCTCAAGTCTACATTTTTTCCAAGAAGCTTTGTCTTATCTTGTAGGTTTGTTCTTATCCTTCCATAGATTCATCAAAACAGCATTCTATGGCTCATTTCATTCTGAACAGAGCTATAAATACATTCCTGTTTATCCTTCTTTACGAGCCGAAAGTGTTGTGTCATCTTGTACATTTGGTTTTGACCTAGATTTTTCTCTAGAGGCCCACGACGTCAAATATTGCCCCTGTGAAATTCATGAAACCTCATACGATAGTGTAACTATTGCACCTAACCTAGTCTCTCCCATTTCTCCAAGTCGGTACAAACCGCTACAACTGCCTCCCATCCTCCATGATTTTCCCGCGAAACATTACAAATACCTCCCCAAATTTGATGAAGAACCCAAAGGCTTCACTACTGAGAAACATTTACAAACCTTTGAACATTTCTCTGATCTTTTTTAGATAGAACATGATGATTTCTACATGAAGGCTTTCACCTAGTCCTTGCAAGGAGATGCTAAAGAATGGTTCAAGCACTTGTAGCCTAAGTCCATCAAAACTTGGGAAGAGTTTTCTTGCACCTTCTTAAAGTTTTTGGGTAGGAGGAGGCCACTGGATCAAATACTTTCAGAATTTTATTCCCTTAAGAGACATGAGGGTGAGGACTTATCTAGTTTTAAGAAAATATTCGCAAGATTTTATTATAACATGCCTAAGGAGGTCCAACCTCTTGATAATGCTTCTAAAATCTATTATGCAGCCAACTTTCCTCCTGAGCTGTCACTGCTTCTTTTGGAAATAAAATCAACCACTCTATAGCATATGTTTACTGATTGTTTGGAGGTTGAGGAAAACCTTAAGATGTCAAAATTTTTATCAATATAGGGCAGTGGTGGTGAAATAAAAGATACATCAAAATTGGTTGGGATCTACAAGCAGAATGGGAGAGTCCCAGTCCCGCTAAAGCCCTCTCCTAGTATACAGAAAGATGATCGGACCGATACAGGAACATGTGGTCCTGCAGGCATGTTCTCTGAAGATTGCGACCTGTGCCACCTTGGGTCCATACAAGACATATTTAAGAAGGAATTCAGTGCACCTGTGTATGATGAATATGAGGAAGAATACCTGCGAGCTGTACCTGAGAAGCTGGCCATTGAACCAGGACCTACTGATGGAGAGGACCAAGATGCTATGCGAATTTGAGAGGTTAAAACAGAAAAGGGCGATAAGGGAACTAAAGGTGATAACCTACCCTTGTGTTATGCCTCTTTTGAATTAATACGACACATCATTATAGCCTCTAAGCAAAAAACAGAAAGAAGGGGAGATGGTGCAGTCCAAAAACCTGTATGTAAGTGGAGACGATAAAAAGAAACTTCCATGCAATCCCTCTCTAGCTACCGATACATCGGGGGTTTGTGATGAGGTGTCAAGCCACATAGAAGGATGCAACAGCCCTCAAATAAATATGTTTTCTGATGTTCCGCCTTCAGGAGTACCACCTCACACAGGTGGAATATGCCTACTCGGTTCCACTGGAGAAGCGGAGGACCTCCCTCTTGAGACACATCAAGCTCTTGTTGCAGAAATTTATGGCAAAAAAGGGGATGTTTCATTGAATAAAGATTCTATGGGCCCTCTTCTACAATATTTTGGGTATTAGTTGGACAAATCATTAGAAGAAGGGAGTTTTGAACAGCTTTCCCATGAGCAAAAGATAGAGTACATTGGAGGTTTCCGTGTTTTCTATGACTCGATAGCAGGGTACATGGAAGGGATGGGTAAGGATGATGACTGGACACATTACTTCTTTAGAGCATAGTCTATTTTTCATTACCCTCTCCCATTATCTATTTCATTTTTGTTCATCAAGCACGAAAAAAGAACAAAACTATTGGGCAAGTTGCTTGATTGGATTCATTGGAAATCTGATTTCACTTAATCGGACTTGTGCACTAAATTAGGTAGAGTAGGTACGAAAAAATAAGCTCAACAATCATCGAGCATTTATTTCATTGCTAGTTTTGTTTGTTTTCATTTTCAATTGCAAGCACAGGTTTTGCAGTTAAGAACATCATTTGCGGGAGTGGCATGAATTCGTTGAAGCAGTAGCTCAGAGTAGAATGGAGATTTCAAAGAAAGATTGAAGATATCCCAATGTATTTGGCACTTGGTCTATGGGGGTTCTTTGCTACCTAACTGGGAGGATAGCATCCCTCATGGAGCCAGCTGTTAACACTCCATTTGAAACAGTCAATTTCGAGGCTTGACAGAGTTTGAGGAGGTTTCCATTCCTTTAAAACATTATGTGAACACCATTCAGGTTATTAGAGGCACATGGTCCACATTTTAGAACCATTAGACAATGAAGAGAGATCAATCTACGGTGATAGGATCTCCTAGAGGTAAAAGATCATGGAAGCAGGGACGGTAGAGACAAGCATCATAACCCAGTGATCTAGGATCACAGGGAAGAAGAGCAACGATATATCGTAGTTTTGGCCCAAGACCCATGAGAACGATCGAAGTTGGCTTTAGCTGAGTCCGTTAAAGAGAGCAAACATATGGAAGGTCGAGATCAAGAAAAATCCCAATCAATGTCCCGAAACAGTTTCACTGAGCAAACATGCTCAATGGAAGGAGATTTTCCAAATCATGAAATGGTTAAAGGCCAAAAAATTTCAACGGCAGAGATGAAATCAGAAGCAGATCTATGGTCCCAACTGATTTCGCAAATAAGACTTGTGTAGATAAATTCATGATTTCGAATCACTAAAAGTGGTACCAGCCGTGAATATCGACGGTCACGACAAAGAAAGGGAATGGATATACAGTCAAGGTTCTTTTCAGAATCTGAACCAGCATGGATAGTGTCATAACCCCAGTTCACAAAGAGGTGGTAGGACCCACTCAGATCGACAGTTGCATAAAGGGGTCGATCCCGATGGACGGATAAGAACACGCCACAATCCAAAGATGCTCATTGTATCAAGAAAGGTGAAAGCGGTGACCGAGGTAGAGAAATGTGGATGGTGGATGTGAAAGGTTCCCCCCCAAATTAGAGGGCTAAAAAGGTTTCCATGCTATAGGTATCACATCCAGTGTGGAGATGATAGGGGAAAAGACACCCATATGTGTAATCTACCTCCCAGTAGATTGGTTGATTCTCGGATGCCATTTGTAGCGTGCGCATAGGTGAAATCATCCCTGTGGCAGAGTCACATTGCACAAAGACAGACGGATTTTGTGTGAGTTGGCCTACATAAGTAAGGAAGTTAACCGGTGAACCCTCCACTCACACGGGGCGAGGCCCGCACAAAGGAAAAAACCATTCCATTTCCTACATCATAGAATGAGAAGGCATGGGAGTGTCTACTTCATGAGCCTTGCGGCATGGATCAACTGTATGATGTGGCATCCAAAAATAATTCCCACAGCAGACGGTAAGGTGCCACGGATGATGAAATGATAGGACTAGATCCCTAGCAGGTAAAGGATCACTATGCTCGTGCCCTCACGCATACTGATACCAAAAAACACTCGATGACAGAATGTGCAGGAATGTTGACCAGTCATTGCGAGGGTTAGTCTCAAATCCTTATATATATTTCTCTCAAAACATTGGGAGTAAGCTAACATATCTCTAGAACCCAAGTTTCTGCTTCATCACAAATCTATAGAAGCCCAAAGAGTTTGGTGATGACGATCTAGTTCGAAAAGCTTGTCTGTCTGGGGGTGCTGATGGTTGGTGAGAAAATTTCCACACTCACCTGCCACCTTGGTATTGCATGCCACGGATGACACCAGCCATTGGGGCCTAGACATGAATAATTTTTAGAGATACAACTTCCTTCAGACACCTTCACCCCCGACGACGCGGTGTTGGGACACTTACTCCCTGTAAGTGTTTTTTTCAGGAACCCCTGATACCATCGCTGCCCCCAAAGCCTCCATAGAAGGAGATAGTATTAGATTTCTCCCTGTATAGGTGTTTGTTTGGATGAGAGTATCAGGGGTCTAAAAACCACACAACCCTGTTTGTGAAGTCCACTTACTGAGGGTGATGGGGCTGGTGTAGATATGATACACCTTATTTCCTGTGGGAGAGCCCTCCTTGCTGAGGGTGAAGAATACAACAATGAAAAGCAACCTAAAATCCTTGCCTCATCCAGAAGCAATGCTGCCCTTCTTTTGGACCCCACATCCAATAGTGTTACCTAGAGAAGAAAGAGGTGGCGGATGAAGTTGAGCAAGGGAAAGTTACAAACTACCCTGCTGGTGTGTGCCCACATAGAAAGCTGCATTTGAACATGGCAAAAACATAGGCTTCATATAGAGGAGGCATCATACTCATAATCCATAATAACGGCCGAGCACGTCAAGCTGTCACTTGGGCCGAGTGCACCCATGAGCTCCATAATGTTTGTTTATATTTTTAAAACATGGCAATAGTTCCACTCTCTATACTGTTAATGCATGATTGTGACTGGAAATAGTTTCTTAGGTTTGTTTCGGAGAATAATCTCAGCACTGAAGTGTTATAAATCCACTCTCAATAAGGGGAAAAAGAGTTAGCTAGAGGTTTGGGAAACCTTTAAGGGTTGAGGTTCTCTGTTGTAAAATTAGATCTAGTTCCTGTGTTATGAATAAAATTACAGAGGAAGAGTTGTTTCTTAAGACGAAGATTCATGTGTCGTTACTTCTTTCAATATGTATTTTCTTTACGTGAAATGTTCATCCTGTGTTCATTCTTGTTTGATGATTTATTTCATGTATGTAACTGAGTGTATAACAGTTTGGAATTCATACATGCTATGCTCCACCTGTTGTTTTAGACATTTATCAAGTTTTCTTCTAAAGTTGTGTGGAATTCATCCTGCTGGTGCTCCTCGCGATGGGCTGTTCTCTCTCGTCCCCTAACCACCCGCTAAATATATCCTGATTGTGAGATTGATGGCTATCTTGCCTTTGTTTGCAACCCCACACCATTCTTTTCCTCATGCAAATGTTCCCTACTTGGGTTTTTGACTCCATTGCCAATGGTCCTTTGCCCTGATAATCCCACTTGCATCTCACGTTACTCTACTTTGTCCCATTTCAGGAGTATGGCCTCCTGACCATCCTTGATCGAATATATTACGTGGAGTAAATTTGAAGACAAGCGAGAGATCCCTCTCTGACTGTGTAAGGCTGGAGGCGTAGTCTAAAGCAGTTCTGCTGTTACCCCGGAGTGGGCCTTCCTTCAACCTTCGGGCTCAATCTCGGTGCTAACAGATGGTTTCTCCAGGTATAATCATATTCAAATCAAGTCGAAAGACCAACATAAAACGAATTTCATTTGTCCTTGGGGTACATTTGCATACAAGAAAATGCCTTTTGTATTGAAAAATGCAGGGGCTACCTTTCATCGAGCAATGAATTTTTCCTCTCATGACATTAAGTCTATTGTCGAACCCTACCTTGATGATCTGCCAACACATTCTTGTAAGAGGATCGATCACCCAGATCACTTGAGTTTAATTTTTGAACGATGTAGACATTATAAAATATGCTTGAATCCCCACGAGTATCTTTTTTGTGTTGATTCAAGTAGGCTTCTCGGGTTCATTATGTCTAACAAAGGTATTTAGGTGGATCATTTGAAATTTGAGGCCATTGTAAATATGCCTCCTGCTTGTTCCATCAGGAAACTTCAAAGCCTATAAGGGAAGTCTAACTTTCTTCGACATTTGATCATAAATTATGCCAATATCACCAAAAATTTCATGTGCCTATTGAAAATGGACACCCCATTTGTATCGGATGAGACCGTACAACTTGCATTCGAGGCATTAAAGAAAGCTTTGTTTTCAGCACCTTTATTACGTCCACCAGATTATTCTTGTGATTTTATATTGTATCTGGCCGCATTCGATTCGACCATTGGGGTAGTGCTAGTCCATGAGGATGATAAGCTCCAAGAGCATGTCATCTTTTACCTTATTCATGCTTTAGCTAGCCCTAAACTTAGGTACTCCCACGTCGAAAAGTTTGCCTTAACAACTGTGTATGTTGTTCAGAGGTTATGTCACTATATATTACTGAGGACTATGGTAGTAGTAGCGGATGTCAATATTTTCCAATATGTCTTGTCCCGACGCATAGTTGGAGGAAAATTTAACAAATGGATAGTTGTTCTCTAGGAGTTTGACTTGGATTTTCAATCCGCCAAATCCAAAAAATCCTTAGTTTTTATAGATCTCATTGCAAAATTTCCAGTTGAAGAAGATATAGCAATTGAAGAAGACTCATTCCTAGATGAGCACATTTTCTTGATTTCCACCTCTGACCCATGTTATGGAGATATACTTATTTATCTCCAGACTTTGAAGTGTCCTGCAAGCTTTTCATGGGAAGAGCGACGCAAATTACGCACACATGCAAAAAACTACCTCATCATTGGAGATACTTTGTACATAAGAGGGGTAGACTCTGTTTTGTGTCGGTGCCTCACCCAGAAAGAGGCTTAAATTTTCCTAAATGATGCCCATAGCGGAGCGTGTGGGGGTCATTTATCTGGGTTAGCAATGGCCTAGAATATTTTATGTGTTGGTTATTTCTGTCTCACGATATTTAAATTTTTTGTAGAATCCATGAAGCGCTGGCATCCTTGTCAACTTTACACTAGAAAGATGCGGTCGCATCCTGCTCCATTATTTCCCATCATCACAGTGGGCCCCTTCACCAAGTGGGGGATAGGTTATGTGACGTGCAAACTAGTTTTTGCTGGGGGGCACAAATACATCATTGTCGCTGTATATTACTTCACGAAATGGGTAGAGGCAATGCCCACTTATAAGGCTAATGAGAAAACTATAGCTTTTTTTTCATTTTTAACCAGATTATCATGTGTTTTAGTATTCCTAAAGAGATTGCCACTGACCATGGTAGTCACTTCCAAAACAACATGATGACCAAGTTGGATACTATGCTAGGGTTTAAACAAGAACATTCGTCTTCTTTCTACCCACAAGCAAATGGTCAAGTCAAGGCAATCAATAATACCTTGAAGACTATTCTCAAACATACTATTAACGTAGCCTGGTCAAATTGGCACATATTGTTGTATCCCGCGCTTTGGGATTATCAAACCAATGTGAAAACAACGACGGGTTTCTCACCTTCCTAACTCATTCACGGAGTGTAAGCAGTAACCCCAGTTGAATGTGAAATCCCATCTTTAAAAATTGCCATTCATGTGTTACCTGATATGACTCAGCTAGAAGAATGTTTGCTACACTTAGAACATCTATATGAACTGCATAGAGATGCGCTGACTACAAACGAGGCTCACAAGAATAAGGTGAAAAATCAATATGATAAATCGGTCAAACCTAGAATTTTTTTTGAAGGGGAGCTTGTCTTGCTCTGGGTTTAGGACCCCTGGGGCAGGGAAATTCTGGTCTATGTGGTTAGGACCCTATGTCATGTCAAAATTACTGAAGAAAGAAGTATATGAATTAACTAATTTCGAAGGGAATAAGCTTTCCGAGCCTAGAAATGGGGTCTACTTGAAGAAGTGCTATGCTTAGGATTAGCACTTTTTCTTGTATTTTTATTGTATGTAACTTTATGTACAATAGATAGCCAGTTTGTGTTTTTATACCATCTGTTGGTTGTTACAAATGTATTCTGAGTGGTTCATAGGTTTTGTAGATGGCTTTAGTCATCACACTTGCAACTTGGCCTCAGCCGCATGGGTTATTTACTCACCCTTAGGATAGCTAGTGTCCTTTGGAGGCACTTGCCTAGGTCCTGCTACCAATAATGTAGCTAAATACAGGGCCATCATTGAGATTTTATGGGATGCTGTGTCACGTGGCATCACCTAGTTGGAAGTTATACTTGAATCTCAACTGGTGGTTTCCCAACTCAATCAAGCTTATCAAGTGTGAAACCCTATTTTATCACGTCAGTTCTTGCAAGTTAGGTTATTGGAAAGAAATTTTGATTTTATTACATTCAATCACATTCCAGGAAATCAAAATTCATTAACTTATGCATATGTGAATTATATCTTAGATTGGAATTTGACACATATTTCATAAAATAGATNGTGTGTGTGTGTGTGTGTGTGTGTGTGTGTGTGTGTGTGTGTGTGTGTGTGTGTGTGTGAATATCTGTCCATATAGATAGGTCAAGTTCTTGATCCTCAAATCTAATCATAGCTGTATAAATATAAAAAAATGTACAAAAATTGGATCGTAATCCATAAAATGCTGCTAGGTTTAATCTTGACCACCCTGGTCATCTTGACCACCTTGGTCGTCTTGACCACCCTAGTCACCCTGGTCATTTTGGGCATCCTGTTCCTGAGCCTCCTCATCTTTTTCAGTTGCAGCATCCTCTGTGGCCTATATGTAAACAAGTACCACCTTGGCTACCCTCCTCATAAGGCGTATCTAGGTAGGTGGGATACCAACCACTAATTCATGCATAATGGCAGGGATCTGCTCAATATGTAAAGTAGGGACTCGTTGGGTAAGCCTGGCCAGCTTCCCCTCAAGAACCCTGATCAAACCATGATCCTCTCCTACCACTGGTCGCACATACATATGAGGATACCCATTAGGGAGGACTGGTCCCATATCTGAATTTTAAACATCAAAAGGATTAAAAACTTTATACTTATGTATATATATTTTATGATTAAAAATTCATAAAAATTTAAAAACTTGAAAAAGCCAAAATACCTGATGCTCCCCATGCTCCTCCAGGAGGGAGGACAAGGTCATTTTCACCCTAGAAATCCATCCCAGCATATGGAAACTGCTCCAATGCTGGTGGCTGCCATCCCCACCATAAGTAGAAGTCATCATCATAGACACTCTGAACCGAGCCACCACTGCCCTGGCAGAGAAAAATTTCTCCCCACCTACTCAGTCTAGCATGACGAGGAGAGAAATATGGTAGAAGTACTACAGGGATAAGGAAAGAACTCTCTCAAAGAAAAAAGCCACCAATATACTAGAATAGCCAAAGTTCTTCCATCGGCCTCTCTTGCAGTCAGAGAGTTGCTTCTTCATTATCGAGATTACTCCCGAGCACCATTCAAATAAAGCTCTCTGTAGGCACTACACAACAATTCTCATTTGGTTTCGAGTTGCAAGATGGAGTGATGATGATCCTGCAACCCTCACTATTGTGCTTACTAACACCTGCAATGGCAAGCTATGAATATGTACAATAGGAATGCAAGTTCCCCTTTTCGGAGTGTCAGGTGTGCAGTAAGTGTTGATATAGCCCTGGACACTTAGAAGGTCATCGCCCCTATCGGTACCTTCCAAGATGATAGGTGCTCCCCGTTGTGACAAACCTGCAATGAAATAGATGTCTTCGAGTGCAATTTCTAGAATCTCACCTTGTAGGTCAAATGCACCTAGATCATGATCCCAGTAGTTAATAAAAAAACTCCAGCAAACATACATTAGATCGCATAGGTGAAGTACAAAATAACTTTAGCAACCCAATTTTCCACAATGCATGCACCATGGAGGCACTTCGAAGTGCATCTTAGTCCATGGTTTCATGTTCCCTCTCCCTCCACTCCAAGACTATGTTTTATCCTATCCATAAATCCAACATCAAACATTAAAAATCATTAAAAAACTTTGATTTTGTCCCTAATTACACTTTTTCTATGTTACGCAGTATACGCAACTATCCTTTGGAAATTTCACGTATCATATGCAGGTTGCCTTCAGGCAAGTCGCATGTACACAACTGTGTAAGTCGTATACTCACGTATACAATGTGACCCCTTTAGAATTGGCTTAAAACATTAAAATTTTGCATAAAATTGAAAATTTGAATGGATGAGATGAAAGAGCATGAAGAGATGACTTACCTGACACTTGCGGATTTGAAAATTGTCCATTGTTTTTTCCACACTGAGCGATTGAAGTCATAGCTAAAAATTTCCTATATTAGGTAAAAATATGAAATGGTGATTTTGATTTCTATTTTTGAACTATTTTTAGAAATAAATTCAAAATGTGGGTTTTTTAGCCATAGTTTTATTTTTTATAAAAAATCAAACTAATGCCATGCCATGTTTTCCTAATGCAACAGGTCCAAGGTTATTTAAAAGTTGTTATTCACTCATATATGTTAGGATTTTGGTCATTTGTATGCATTTGTTGCATTTTTACCTAATCCGACTTAACCCTAGGATCAATACTTTGACCACAGACTATGGTGTTTAACCATCATTAACTTGTCTATACCATTGTTCTTATGTGGATAGGGATTTCCTTCCATGAGTACCCTAGTTTAGAACAAATTATTGTCTTTTGGTACTCATGCCACATTTTTCATAGGTTAGAGGAGCCTTCTTAGCTACTTTTCACGCCAAATTGAGCCTCATCTTAGTCTCTTTTTACAAGATATCCCTTTTATAAGGCTCCCCACCCTTATGGAGTTTCTTTAGGCCTAGGTCTAACTCCTCAAAATAGACTTGACTGCTGAGTAAACTTGTCCATTCATGCTCGTTAAGAGTATGTGAATGGACATCCACATTGGTGGTAGGTTATCACTTTCTCGGACCTGGTCGACTAACATGAGAAAGGAACGCTCTCTTTTCTACGAAATTGAGAAGAGTATTCTCAAGCATAGATTTATCACTTTTCCGGACCTGAGGGACTAAACTTACAAAAAAGGAATGCTCAGTATGAGCTTAGTTTTCTCTTTTTCATGCTCTAGACCTAAACATGAAAAAGATTTTGAGTGTACTTTGTTTCTTTGTCATGATCGTTAAACACTAAGAACAAAGCATCGATTTTATTGTTGTAAGCCCCATTCCTTGTAATCAAATGGATCTTTCCAATTGATCTTGCTTTCCTTCACACTCGTAAAACTCAAGCTATATGCTTCTCTTGAAGGAGTGTTGGGTAGGTGGTAATTTAACCTTTTTCGGACCTCCCTGATTAAGTACGAAAAATGTGTGACTTTTCTTCTTCGAAAGATAAGAGAGTTATTTTATGGTATGTTTTATACTTTTCTGGTCTTAGGAGACTAAATTGGATGAAAAAGGAACCCCCTGGAGTCTTCTTCGGAGTTTTCAGACTCTCTAAACATGAAAACACCAATGAGCATGTACTAGTTCATGCTCGTAAAATCCATGAATCAATAACATCATCAAGCATTATTCTCTCCCCTCTTCAAGCTTGTCAAAAATGAAGAGAGACCTGAGTTTAATTTCCTGGACTCCTTAAAATTTAACAAGAAATATAAGGAAGAAGTTTTCTTTTTGGGTTACAGACAGTGCCAGCATATCCTCCTTGAACATAGCGCTCTTTGAACTTTCCGATACTCATGTCTTAGTTTACACTTTCAGTTTCAGCTATCACTTTGAGTTTTCTTACTCCTCCACTTGTCCTTTATACATGGGGAATCTGATCATGTCTCCTATATGACAGATAAATCTAGTTGTCCTATATGCAAATTTAAAAGATACCTTGAGTCATCTCTGTTTCGCGCTCCCTTGTTTCTGCGTATTATCCTAGTTCCATCATTATCCTATCTGATTATTACTTGTGTCTGCCTTCCCTTATCCAGTTCCTAGTCACTCTTGTGATCCTTTGGAGGATCTATTGCCTTCCTCATCACATCATGGTTTCTCATTAGCACTTCCTGAAGACAAAGACCTAGAGTTTTGATGATGGTATCTTATGATTCACTATCATCATTGGTGAACTCCTTTGCTTCAGTTGTCAATTTCACCTATTGATTGACAATCTGGTGAATCCTTTCCATGTTCAAATTCAACACATATATTTACATGGCATGGAATGTACTGGTTCCTTTGAATTTTGACGAAGACCTTGGGTTCACATCTATAACCTAAGTTTAGCAAGATTCTATTGTGTTCACCTACACAACTTCCATATTTTGAAGACTCATCATTGTATATGGTGGCTTCGATCCACCTTTGTAATGTACGTGGTCTTGTACCTATATCATATGATGTAATAAAATATTGTAGAGGAGCTAGTGTTCCAGTATATTGAACATGGCATCCTCAGATATGACATTGATATGTATTTGTTTCAAGTACTTCCTATGCTTCCTTGGAATTTTGAGTTCTCCAAGACTAAGATTGTAATGTATTTTGTCCATTGCTTCCCTCTGACCTCACACATTAGGGGGCATTTGTTGTCATCCAAAATGGAACTTCTCCGTTCGAGGGCTGACATTCACCATGTCGGTACACAAAAGGAAAATTTCAATTGAATTGGCCAAAACACTATACATGTGCATGACCTTTGATGCATTATCTTCAGACCATCATTATATATTTTTATTCTAAGTTTTGGCATGCATACGCGACTATGTGCATTGCAACTCACGTGTCATATGTGACTATGTGCATTGATACCCGCGTATACCTTGCATACGTGAGTTCCCTTTGAGTATCCCACGTGTCATACACAAGTTTCCTATATTAATACTCGTGTATACCTTAATTCAACATTAAAAAATATAAATCAAGATTAGATGAGATTAGTTGGGCCCTAATCCATAACTATCCCAACTATCCCAACAATCCCAACCTTCGAAACCACTCCATTTCCCAAAGTATAAATAGAGGCCTTGGGATGGGGCTAATCAAGAAATTTTTAGAGAGAAAATTTATGCTGGTGGTATACCTTTAGAGTCTTGAAGCAGCAGAACTCAGAGTCCTCGGTTGTAGAAGAGTCCTTGTGTCAGAAGCTGGGTTGTATTCTTACCTATTCACCATTTGTTAATAAAGAGAATTCTTCTTCCAATCTTGTATTGTGTTTATCTCATGTATATTGGTTTGATGGATATGTTTAATTATATTATTAATATGCTTTTATATAACCTCTGATTTATATATGTATGAGATATTTCTTGAAGAATTGGCTCTTTGCAGGTGAAGAGAAGAATCCCTAGAAGCTTTGGAGAAGGTTGGAGCGAGAGAAGACCAAGCTAATTGGATCAACCATCATAAACTGGGTAAGCCAAGATATCTTTCTATTCTCATTCCAGTTTCTATAAAATCTGATTGTCTGCAAGTCTAATAGTAAGTTGGTAACCCCATACCCTAGGTTACAAGGGTGAAATGTCCTATACAACAGTCCCTCAGAAGGTGGTCCCCAAGGTGGTGGTCCCCCAAAGGGTGGTCCACCAAAAGGGCCCCCCCCATAAAATGGTATGCAAGAAGGTGGTGGTCCTCCAGGAAGTGGTATGCTATAAGGTGGTCCACCAGGTGGTGGTCCACCAAAAGGTGGATCTCCACTAGGTGGGCCTCCGCAAGGTGGCCCTCCACCAAGTGGTCCTCCCCCAGGTGGCCCTATAAAAGGTGGGACACCATAAACTCCAGTAGTATTGATAGGTATCCCTCTATGCATAAGCATATACGACCAATTGGGTTTCCCCCATGGGGAAAATGTGTTTCCAGGGTAAGGCATACCAGGATATACCATTCTTATAGATGTAGGTTGAAATTTCACATTACTTACGGATGGTATATTTCCCAGGTGAGTGTATCCCCAAGAAGGTTGATTAATGAAGGGTTGTGCCCCTAAGGGTTTCCCTGGACTAGAAGGGGGAGTAATCATTTTGGTTTTCGTGGAAGGAAATACAACTATTGACTGTCCTATAGTAGGGGCCTATCTTGTACTGGATGTGACTCCACTAACTACTGATGTAACTTGAGCTGGAGGTTTCCCCCCAGTGGTAGAAGATACAGGAGAACCAGAAGAAGACCTAGGATTTTGAATTGTAGTAACAGGGTTGGAGGGTTGTCCTAGATTAGGAACTATTGATCCTTGATTTGATGATGTCAAATTAGGAGTAACTTGAGACGTTGAGAGTGGATGATATATGGGAGGGGTTGATTCCAAAATATGAGGTAAAAGAGCCGACACAGGCTCTCGATGAGGAAGAGGAGAAGCAGTGATATTCACAAGATGCTCCTAAAAATTACGTAAATGATCCATAGTTGAATGGACCCTTCTATACATTTCCTTAATCGACGAAGGATTAACAAAGGATGGTCCATTAACCTCCAAATTCAAAAATTGCTTGACCCATAGAAGTTCTCCAAAAAGGAGCATTAGGGACATATTCTCTCCCCTCGGAATCATCATATGGATGATCAACCCAATTTGATGAACCAACATGACCTTCCATTAGAAAATGAAAGGTAGTATCAACCATAGGAGGCTATTCAACAAAGGGATTATCATATGTAGTGAATTCTTCCCCCACTTCCACAGTTGGATTCTTTTCCATGTGAGAATCAGTTGTGACTCCTTGGTCTATGGCTTCCATTGGAATTTCTCCCACAATAGGAGGAAGGTCACGTGGCAAGCCTTGAACTCTTTTGGATCATCTCAAAGGAAACTCAACTAGATTTCTAGTCACTAAAATCCTAACCTAGGGTTTGAAAACTAGAAAAAACACACAAAACCTCTCCTACACAAGCTCAAGGTCACAAGAAAAGTTAGGTGACAAGAGGGGCTGATAAAATTTGGTTCCTAACTAGGATTGTCAAGTCTTTGCAACTCACGATATACTATAGGGTCCAACTATAAAGCGCGACAAGGAGAATTGGGACCGTACCCTTTCCTAAATACCTGATTACCTGGATGGTACGTGTGTAGTAGTCTCCTCGAGTGTTGTTCTTAGTCTATTGCGCTGACAAGATGACCAAAAATGTTTTTATCAGATGGTTTAAGGAATCCTAGAAGGGTCTCCTGATATACGCAAGGTACATGGGAGCTCAAATCCATGTCAGTGTTGTCTAATGCACAACCATTCAAAAGGGGCCTTTCGATATACAATCGAGTACGTGAAGTACCTTTCTATATAGCTCAAGGGTACATGAAAGGTCGTTTGGTATACCGATGTTACGTGGAAGAACCACACAGTTCCTTAGATGCGGTGCAGGAAATTGAACAACAACTCCTATGTTTAAAGAAGTTGGAACACATCTCTATCCTATCATTCAAGTTAAAAAAAAAATTTAACCTATAGCTACTGTTAATTTTATCTTGAACGATTAGGTGCATTCATGAAGTGTGGACATAAAAATAAAACCATGTAGCATAATATGCAAATTTTTCACTTTACCATTCAAAGTATGCCCTACTTACGAGAAGGAGAGAGTGTTTTAATTCTATTTCAAAAAAAAAAAACTCCCAAACAGTCACACTAAACTTATATTTTCTAAAATAAAAACAAGGAACAACACTTATACACTGATATTGAAAGTAATAATGAAGCGATATCTCTTTTCCTAAGAAGAAAGTCACTAGCACTAAATGGCACACTAAGCACTTTTTAACATTCTTCAAAAAATGAAAAGATCTAACTTATAACTATGATATATTTTTTACAAGATAAGAATGTATAAAAGAAAAGAAGAACATGGATATCTGAAAGCTTGTGAAGCTAATCAGGGCTTCAATGATTCATCCTTAAATACAATTATGATCGAATCTCACAAATTTTTCTTTGGAATCAAAAGCAAAAATAGTCTTTCATAAACTCACGAAGAACAAAAAGCAAAAACCAAAAAGAAAAGCTTCCTTTTTAGTTTGATCAAACAACAAAAATAGATCTAACTATACTGACTTCCAAGCACTCCTTTTTAAAATCAAAACCAAGCATACAAGCAACTAAACATATGGATGAAACCTAGCTCTTTGAACCAAAGAAACATAAGCATTTGCCACTTTCAGACCTTGAATTTAACATTCCAGATATAAAAAATAAAGCACAAAAACCACACAAAATAGAAAGCAAAACTAACTAAGCTTTGAAATCATAGGGGTGTCAAAAACCTACTTGGAACTGCTTGCAGAAGGTTGGTGACAGAGCGTTATCGCCTGTGCACCTCCTTTTGTCCACTGTGATAGAGTGGTGGCACCGCTTAATTTCCACTGAGAAAGCATAGTGGCACCACCTAATGTCATCTCTGAATGCGCGGTGACTCCTATAGATGTCAAAACAAAAAAGTGGTGAAAAAGAGAAAGTTAAGTGCTGAAATACTGGCATCAAATCATAAAAATAATAGGAAAGTTAAGTACATAAAGTAGATGTGTCTTAGATCTGAATAGATCTGGTTATACTAAACCAAACTCTCACTAGAAAATCTAGTAGATCTGATCACTAAAAGGTTGGAGCTTTTGGATTACAGACAAGAGTTTGAAAACCAAGGAAGATCAGATGTGTTGAATGCTATCCCCAGTATGGTTGCTAGATTTGTTTCTATAAATATCGCACCTCTTGATGACAAGAGTTGTTTCTCTAAGCCTGAATGGTTAAGATCTAGAACAAATGAGTGATAACAAGGATGGAAGACTTCCCCTAGATCTTGTAGATATCTAGAATAAATCCTTTGGCTATTCTGTAGTGTGATGTAGTTGTCTCCTATGGTGATGAATCTCCACAGATGTACCTACACAAACACATCAAACAAGCAAGCAAGATCAAAGGTACCCGAACATAGTCTACAGTTCTATATTAGTGACTAAGGAATCCAATAGTAAAATGAATGATTTCAACATAATACATTTTACAGGAAAGGAACCAACTTTGCATTAAAAATGAAGAAGAGAGATTACAACCATTGCCTTAGTGTTGTGATTATCCTTCACATGCCATGCCTTGTCCTCAAAAGCTCCAACTTTCTCCTTCTATGCTCACCCTAGATTTGTCCAGAAACTCAGTGCAACAAAATAACTTTTCTCTCTCGCAACCATGGGGAATGATATAGGTTTTATAGGCCTTGGGAGGATAGGAATGGTTGAGAAAATGGTGGATGAGTTGGAAGGGAGATCCTACTAGGGGGGATCTTGTTAGAATTTGAATGCCATTTAGATCTTCAAGTAGAGAGTTCTAATAATGTTTGCAGAAATTGAATGGAAAATGAAAATACAAACTAAGCAAAACAAACCACACAAGATACATACAAGTATTGTGCAGGAATTTATAGTATATTCATCATAATAATATCTGGTGTTACAATAGTTTACATAAGTAGAATTCGAATGCAAGGGCTATGAATTTGAATCCTCCAAGTGGATATGATTATATCTAACTGAATCTATAACTCAAGGTCTCCCAATCAATATCGGAGTCTATATAGACAACTCTCTAATAACAAATAACTCCAACAATTAATGACAACTAGTTAACTCAGTGCAACTGAGTGTGGTAGGTAGGAAAAGAGCTCCTCCCCATGCAACCATGCATTATCCATGCATTAGTAGCACTAGCCTAACTGAATCTGAAGTAACTGAATGTAACCGGGGGCTAACTAAGACTAACTAGTGCTAACACCAAATGACTGAAGTAGGTTGGTGTCGGTACTCCCAGTGGCTCCTAAAATGTAGGGATTGGTCTAGAAGGTGCCTAAATTGATGCATGCACATGCAGTAAGTGGAATTTAACCTATAGCAGTGTTCCCCACACTCGAGTGACTGGTCCATGTGGCCCCATTGGGCCAAGTGGACCCAATTGCACTAGTGAACCCAATTAATTAATTTAATGTTCCTAAGTGAGGAAATAAATAATCTAATAGACATTTGACCAAGGGAGGATTAATAATCCTAACACTCCCCCTGAATCCTAACTTGGACAATTGTGGGCCCTGGTAATAATACCATAGGTCACCCAAATACAATCTAGAAGATAATAAAAAATGTTGCTTAATACAACTAAGGAAACAGGGGAAAACCTCATGGGAAACCCCCCCCTCAAAATAAGCAGGAAAATAGTAATCTGCAAGCTATCTTTAGAAGAAAGAAGCTTCCTCCTTAGAAAAATAACTTGAGAAAAACACTGCCGCAAAATTGCAGCTCTATGCAGCAGCATGGTCCATCAGTGGACCTCTCAATGTACCTTTGAACTAATGACTCTGTTTGTTTCTGTTGGATGGTGAAAGTAGGGAATGATCAAATATCTGCTTATGTGGACCATTTATATGATCATTTGCCATCATCAAGTAGCATTGACCTGGAACTTTGTTGCACCATTCTGTTGAGAGTGAATCTATGAGGGATAGTGCAACATTCTCATTCTCATACTAGGACCTAGTTCTTCTTCTGTCTCTTGGAACTCCAGCACCACTTCCAGCTGCATCAAGAAGCTTTTGAGCCCATCTGGGTTTAGTATTCTGATTAGGAATGGGTACTGGATATGGATCTAGAATATCTTGAGATTAAATATCAATAGCAGGATCATGATGTATGTCATATTTTTCATTTGGATCTGAAACCTATAGCACATCATCATCATAAAAAATAGGCGAAGAAATAGTTATACATTCTTGTGGTGCTGGAGGAGTATCATGCAGCTGATCTTATTCGAACTGGACACTTCTTTCAATGAAGCATATTTTGGTAGAAAACTCCATCGGTTTGCAATATTTTGCTTCTTTTGCATATCCTAGTAGAATGCATTCTCTACTTTGGGCTTGGAATGCCTTCCTCTTGTCAAGTGGTGTCCTGGCCCAAGATTTGGAACCAAAAACTCTCAAATGAGAGACATTGGGATTATACCCATGCAATGCTTTGAATGGAGTCACCCCAACCACTGAATTGTGGCACACACTATTCTACAAATATGAAGCACAGTTTACTGCTTCAGCCCAAAGAGAAGGAGGTAGATGCTTGGAATGAAGAAGGCATGTTGCCATCTCTTTCAGTGATCTGTTCTTCCTCTCAGCCACACCATTTTTTTGTGGTGTGTATGAACTGAGTGTTCCATTTGAATCCCCTCTAATTCACAGAAATTATAGAAATCTCTTTTGACATATTCTCCTCCTCCATCGGATCTTATTGACTTGATTTTCTTATTGAGATTGTTCTCAACCATAGCTTTAAAACTTTTAAAAGTCTCAAAAACTTCTAATTTTACTTTCATGAAGTAGATCTAGCAATACCTAGAACAATCATCAATAAAGGTTAGGAAATACCTACAACCATTAATGGAATTTGTGGACATAGGTATAGCTACATCACTGTGTATCAAATCAAGTGTAGAGACAAATCTATGTGCCTTCCAAACATCATACTTCTTTTCTGGATGCTTACCTACCAAGCACCCAGCACATACTCCATCGAAAGTTTGTATGGAGGGAAAACCTTCAACCATGTTATCATTGTGGAGCTTCTTCAGATATTTGAAATTGAGATGACCAAATCTCTCATGCCAAATATTGTTGGTGTTTTTAGCATGAGACAATAAATCTGTAGGAGGAGAAACATGTAATAAATGTGAAAACTCATAAGCTTTGGTAGAGTGATTTGCAATACCTTTTACTACAATCTTTCCAGTGGATTTTTCTGTAATCTCAACTGAGTCTAAATCAAATGTGACCCTCTTGGGAGAGCTTGTATGAGTCATCTGATAAATAGATAACAGGTTAGTAGCAAGGGAGGGAACATATAAGACATTCTTGAACTCACCATGCTTCGCTCTGACTGAGCCCCTTCCTTCTACTGGAATCTGGGAATCATCTCCCATGTGAATGTTAGGCCCCTTTGATAGTGAAAGAGTAGAGAAGGATTATTTGGAGTAAACCATGTGGTTGGAAGCTCTAGAATCTATAATGTATGATGAGGATGGAGAGAGATGGTTTCTTTCAAAGCATGACACCTTTCGGTATCTTCTGTCGGTGCTTCTTCATCACGATTTTTTGATGTTGGAGGAGAAATGTTGTGCTGCTTAAGAAGAGCGGACATCTCATCAATTTGCTTCCTCATACAATGTTCTTCAATATGGTATCCCTTTTCACAATAAGGACATAACTTCTTTTCAAATTTCTTCTTCTTAGAGATGGAGGCCCCTTCGAAAGATTATTGATTTTGTTTAGGCTTCGAATCAGCTTCCTTTGGCTCCTTCTTCTTTGATTTCCCCTTTGATTGCTCTTTGGAAGAGTCAATAACCAAGAGAGATTGATCTTTGGAGGTCTGGATGACTCCCATTCAAAAACGATTTAAAAAAAAAATGAAATTGTGAATTTCTTTTTCTTTCTTCTAACTGTACTAATTAGTGGTTTAAATTTGTATTTTGTTTATATAGAGAACAATGTCAGACAACCCTATCCATTGATTCACCAGTATATCAAAACCAAATGCTTCTATACAATTGGTTCTTGATTATGTCTTCAGTTCCAATAGTAATCTGGATAGAACATCTAATCAACATAAACCCAATCTTTATCATGATATAATCAATGATGGGAAATTTTATTTCCCTTGTACACAATGCAAATGGATAACGAGAAGAAGAGTTTTTCATTCAACAACTAGGGTACATTCTTAGAGCATGGAAAATTGGAAGGTGGAAAAGAATATCACTTCTTGGTAGGATATTGAAAACCCACATGCCATTAATGGTAAGAAACCACCCATATTGACTTCCTTTCTAGTATTTAACTCAATTGTAAGAAGACTACTAAGCAATATGATCATGAATTTAATGGAGCATGAGTTAAACCCAAAAACTCATATGAATGAGTATGAGATCAATTTTATGTACCTCGAAGTCATGTTCATTCATGGGAATTTGTTTCCCTTCATCCCCATTCCATTGTTGGGAAATCGGGTGTGAAAATTTTGAAACAAGCTATGCATTCCCAACATTGAAAAGAATAGAAATCATAATCGGTGATAAAGCCACGTTTTAATGTGTAAAAAACACCCAAAAATTCTTATGGATTGTGAAATCCAGTGGATGATCCATTGATATCAACATTGGGGCGAATTTGAGTGTCAAAAGCCCAAAACTCCATGGAAAAACCTAAGTTCAAGGACCTAGAAATTGAATTTTGTGTTTGAAATTAGTGTGGCCAGAAATAAGAAAAATCAAGATAAAATTGAAGTCAGAGAGAAACCATAGCTTAAGTGATTGATAAATCGAGTGAAGGTAAGAAATATCTAAAGGTTTAGAAGCTTTGGCCTTTTTAAACCTGAATAGCACTAAAGGGAAGGGAGCACCTGAGAGACTATGTAGTGGATAATGGGACCTTCCTTGTGTTGGGTGTGGTAGGTAATGTGGGTGCCAAGGTTGGTTGAAGCCAATTAAGATGATTATAGCTATGTAGTTGATCTCATTTGCTTAGAATTTTGTTTCTTTGTATTTATACATGCTTGATAAACCTAGTTGTGTGTCATCTTAGCATGGGTGTGTGACTATGTTTATGTTTGTGAGTGAGCTTGAGTAGTTCCCTCCTTAGTGGAAAACATAACCCAACTTGGGGGTGGCCTCTCATCAGAAATATTAAGTGCTGGACAAAGTACCTACATTTGGGTGGAACTTTGCTCATCTATATCCAGTTTCAAAGACATATTTAGTTAAAATATAAGTGTTTACTATTGTATTTGAATATGCAATGTTTTAATGTTATTTCTGCAATATTTATGCTAGTATATGCTTGATATGCGTGGATTGAATTATTTCCACCTCAATTTTAATTGTGTATCTTCACCTCCATTATTTTATGGTTCATGAATTTTGTATTATTCCCATGCCACAAAATTTATAACCCAAATTGTTGGCTCGCCAAAACAACACTCTTTGAACCTCTTTGCATCCTCCATATACACCTTTGATCTCTTTATTTGATCCTTTTACCCCATAAATCCTTCTATATTTTCACATATATACCCAAATACTCATTAAGTATACTAAGGTATGATAATTCATCAAAATCCTTTGATTTAATGCTTAATTATAATTTCTTGAAGGATTTGTGACTAATTATATTTCTACAGCATACTTTGATTTCTGCAGCATACGCTGATATTCAACAGCAGGTTAGATATTATGAAGATTCTCCATACGTGGCAAGCTCGTTCAAACAAACCCGAGTCCATCCAGCTTAATTCTCATTGATGACTCATGTATAATCAATGTAGTCTTCATCTCTAGGCACTACGTGCCATAGAGATGAAGATCTGCTACAAGATACCAAATTTTAGAGCATATCTCGAGCATGAAGAAGTTAGCCATTAATTGAAGGAATCTGTTGCGTTATGTAAACAATTGTAACATTAAATAGGGGATAGGTTTTGATTACTATAAAATCGGGATTGGTTACCCTATCCCTCGAGCTATAAAAATCCATGGATCGAGAATGTAATATGGTGGATGGAGAATGAATAATGAATAAGAACAATTGCACTGCTTAAGTGCTGGTTTTCCTGAATTTGACACAGGTCATGATGTCTTTATAATACACAGATCATTTTGTATATTATAATCTGATTTATTTCCTGTTGTTAATGTTTTTCTTTTATATGCCTGTAGTTTAAATTTCTTAGTCTCAAATCCCATAGGGACTTGTGGTCTCGTTGGCAAGGATCCACCAACATAGACCATAAGCCCTTCCCCTGTAAATTCAAGTTTCTATAAAAGATAGATAGATTAACTAATTGTTTTCTATTTTCATTAGAAATAAGGATTGTGTTTAGTCAAATAACTTTAGAAATCAGATTTGTATATGACTGGAATTTATTACCTACTGCCTAATTGTTGTTGGAATAATGTGCACATTATTGTTAGTATAGAACCGAGCTTGGATGTTAGGATAGATTGATTTAAAGACATTATTTTGAATTCTTAGTGTTATAGATTTGATTTGTTTTGCTGTAGATTTAAATTCTGGTTTAAAGTCATACATTGCTTCTATAAAACTGGGTTCCCAATGAAATGAACTTAATTGAATTTTCTTCTAAGTTATAAAATATGTATATAGCATTCATTTTATTATGGTTTGAGCTTTAAGTTAATTCTGTTTTGCCTTCTTGCAAGATTTGATTTTAGAATATAGATTTAGATTTCAATAGTAAGATCCTCTACAAATTACATTTATTTTGTTGTAATTTCAGAATGCAAGTTAATTTAGGAGTAGTTTCAATCACATAAGTATCCCATTTTAAAGATTAAGGTGAACAAGTAAGCTCTATACTAATATTAAATTTCTTAGAAGACAATTCACTAATTTAATAAGAGCTCTGAAGTATTAAAATTTCATAAGTTCACTTTCTGTCACTTACTCTGTTTTCTGTGTCAATATGTAGTTTCTGGTAATTTAGTCCTAGTTCGCTTTTTGTTACTTACTTTTCTTTCTGTGTTGATATGTAGATTTCTTCTTATTTAAGTTTCTAAATTATGTTAGATGGTTCTTATTGGTTTATGCTTTAGTATTAGAATTGTTTTAAAAGTTAGTTTGAAAGGTATTTTCATTTCTGCAATTAGGATAGTATTTGAATACTAGTGTTTTGTAGATGTGAGAGTATTTTAATCAGCATTAGGATTTTGAATTTAAATGAGTTTGATGGTTGATAGATTAGGAATCTTAATATTCAGCATTTTGAATAATCCCTATATTAGAGTAAATCAACTTAGAGTAGATTAGGATAGGCCCTAATTCTGCATATATAGTGGTTGCATCACACAAGCTACCTTCCCGGGTTGACAAATGAAGTGTTGAATTAGATAGTGCAAAATTTGCCCAACATTTTGGCATCGTTTCTGAGGAGGTGCTAAAGGGGTTGGAGTCTAGGTAGATAGGATGCTTCTACATTACACAACAAGGGGGAGGGGATAACAGTAAGATAAGAGGCAAGAACCTGCACATCCACTATAGTGGGTTGCCCCAAAACCTTGTTTTTCCTTTTTTGCATAAGTTTGTTTTTATACAAAGTTTGATTTATTTAGAGTATGTTTCCCTTTCTACAAATATAGATAGTTTACTCACATAGTTAATTTCAAGCATACATGTTTTTTTTGAAATTTAGGTATTTTTCTTTCCTGCACTTACTTTTTGATGCAAGTGTGTTTTTTTCTTTCAATAGTATACAGAGTGATCTTTCTTCAGCAAAAGTAGGATTTCTTTCAAGTAGGAATGGTTTTTTTAGTTTATGGTTTCATAGTATAGATTTGGAATGCTTTCATTTCAATATTAGGTTTTGATTGCATATTAGATTATTTAAATATTAGGTCAAGTTGCATCCACAACACTTAATTTTAACTTAGTTTCTTTACTTTTGAGTTAATTTTACATTTTTGTAATGAATGCATTTTCTACAAATAGTTTAATTTGGTATAATGACCTACCTGTGAAGCAAGACATTTGAACCAATACAAGTTTAAGGATGTTCAAAAATTTGCTGAGTAGAGAAGGGCTTATTACTACAAGGGGTTTCTTTAATCCTTGTTGTAGCATTAGGTCCATATTTGGAGAAGAATCCATTTTCCCAAGTGGGAAACAAATCCATAAGTATCCTCAGCATGAATATCTTGATCTATACATTTCTCCTTCCTCATTTGATGGAAGAGCTCAAGAATCATGGAAAGCAGTTGAAGAAGAAGAACAACTAGAACCTAAAATTACAAAATTTCTTGCTTGCCTAGTACCAAAGGAAGAATATCAACTTGGCTTAGAAATAAAGGATACTAAAGAAGAAATCCAAGGTATTCAAGAATCTATTAAGTCATGGACTAGATCAGTTTTTCAATTCCAGCCTTTTACTCTTCAACAATTTTTGAAAACCAGGTCATATGAGAAACTGGTTCTTCATGTCTGGGTATTTTTTCATATACTTTATGTGAACACGAATGTTTTAGTAATACTGATTCGTAGGTGGTTACACTAGAAGTATCCATACAATTGAAAGGATATTTCTACATCCAGTAGAATAGGGTAGTTTAGGAAATAAAAATAAAAGAAAGATAAAAAGTAAAGAGAAAAATAAGCTCTACTGTGAAAACCAGTTTTCTGGCACAGTCTAGCAAGGGTCTAGTTAGAAAACCAGGTGAATGATTAGATAGGATCCATAATAAAGTTTATTTCTGGTGTGTACTTCATTTCTGCAAAAAACAAATATATATTTTGTTATTTAATCAGCTAGATGATGGGATATTTATTAAGGCTCTCCTTCCAGTAAGTTTCAACCCATCGACTTCAAAAGATTTTTTGGGTTTGAAACTTGAGACATTTTTAGGTACCCTGGAGCTTGCATGCCTCAATGGTAGGAAACCTTGTCATTTTCCAAGGAAATCCATTAATGTTTCTTGGCAAGATAATTCTACAATTCATTCAACTCCAACAAATATATTCATGACTGTTAGGATGTACCAAGTGCCTTGATTTCCATTAACATTAAGGATGGAATATCTCACATTGGTTAACAACGCTCCTCATTGGTTGGTAATCCAATGATTTCTATCTATGTTTGACATCAACAAATTTATTCACATAGATAGATTTGTATAGAGAAAAGGATGTGGATGAAGACATTGTAGTTCTGTCATCATGGATAGTTTTCAGAAGTTGCAGCTTTCATTTTGGGTACAAAGCAGTATATTCCTTTATTTTTTATAGAAATACAGTAACATTCAGCACAGTGGAAAACCTATTAGAAGAAACATTCTCAGTTTTATAGAAGCACAATATTTGGGAGCAAATCAAGAGGAGCTTGTCACGAAAATTCCATTTCTATCACAGAAATGACAACATGTAGCAGAAACTCTTGACATCCAAAGTATTTCTGAAGAACTTGGTCCTGTAAGGTAACATTGATCTGAGGTAATGATCCTTTCTTTGAAATATGTTTATTGCATTAAATTTAAGGAAATTTTATCATGGATTATACTTATATAATTGCTAATCCTGTGCCCTCATATGATTTAGACCATACTCTTGATTTGGTTGCCACCATACTTTTACCTTTTTAAATATAAAACCTTATTTTCCTACCTCTATCTATCATCATTTGATAACCATCCTTATACCTTATATATAAATATTCATCTCTATGTCACGTAGTGCCTAGAGATGAAGATCTTCTCACCTTAAAAATATATGATTACGTTTCTTCTATCCATGCAACCCTTGATTCATTCCTTCATGCTTTCTTACACAATAATTCATCATTGAACTGACAGTTCAACATCTTCATAAACATTTGTATGCAGCATACACTTGAATGATTGTTAAGTAAGAGGCTTATGAATTACTGTTATATCCATAGCATTAGAAGCCTCAAGAACTCTGTTGAAAAATCATTATACGCCTATTCAATAATCCTCATCATTTTCCCAGTTTCTATTTCATCTTCCATTTTCCCTCCAATTTATAGTCTCAGAGTACATTATGGGATGGAAGGGAGATGCATGCCATGAGCCAAGTTTTGTCTTTGTGTTAGAAGGTTTTCCTGAATTCCATGCATGCAAGGAAATATTTGAAGGCATCTAGGACCAATTTTTCCAAACATTTCAGGGGTATGATGACGAAATTACACCGAAATTCCCTAGGGATTTGATGGGAAAGTCATGCACATTGGAAATTTTATCATGGCAGTTTCTAAGAAAACAGTTTCCCATGCCACTGGTCTACCTCATCGTGGGGAGCGTTGGTTTAAAAATAAACCCATAAAGCATGCAGTCTGTACCAGGTTTTTAAAAGAGGAGCATCAGTATGCGAGATGGAAGAAAGGTTTTCCTTGAGATTGGATGCAGGATGAATGGCGTAATGTTCTTTATGTGCTGCAAAAATATTTGACTAGAAAAGGGAGGTATGTCACCACTCTAAATTACCATATCCGCCTACTTTTGCATTTTGAAGCAGAACCGGAAATGAATTTCCCTTATTTCCTATGCAAGAGTTTAGCTAAGATGTCGAGAAGGGTTCAAAAGCATTCTGGGAACCCTTATAATAGTCTCTATCATCACAGTTTTGTCAAAATTCTCATTGAAGATGAGCTGCATCTCCAAAAGGATAATTGGGCAAATTTTGTGGACAGAACTCGGGGTCTCCCTTCACCCCCAAACCCTCATTCTCCACACATTCACATCTCTCCTCAGCCTAAAGGTCATGAATTAGAATTCATTCCTGACCCAAAGCCAGAACCACTCCTACTTGAATTTTTCTCTTATGTATTACGAAAATCCAAAAGGCAACGACCTCAGCTGAAAATCCCCAATGTCGTAGAATCCACAATGCAGCGACGAACCACCAAAAGTATGACAAAACATCTTGTTAAACCCTCTAATCTAGCCCTCAATATACATCCATCTATTTTTGTTGATTTGGAATAATCCCTTGACTCGGAGCCAGATATCCCTGAGAAGAAAAAGCAAAAGGATACTCCAAGTCCACTTCCTCCATCATCTCCCTAGAAATTTGATTTTGAATATAATGAACCCTCTGATTTTATTCTTCCTGATTTTGGTTCTGAACCTGTAGACCCTTGTCTTCATGAAAATCCCCCTATTCCAAAATATGGCCATGTAGAATATGATCCTAAACTGTTTAACCCTCAATAGTTTGATTATGGGTCTCCTGATCGTAATTCACCTGCACAAGAACCATGTGGTGAACATATACCTAAAGTTTCAGCCACCTCAGTTGTACCTTCTGTAATTTCCCAACTGCAGAAGAAAAATAAGAATATTAAGAAGCTCAGAGCAGTACTCAAGTGATATGAACAAGCCCAACAAGAAAAAGACCTATTGCTTGCAGAATCTGAGAAATATAATGAGCAATGGAGAGATTATAGTTTTAAGCTACTACAGAAGAATGAGAAAGGGAAGGGAAAGTGTGATAAAGAAGTTGTGAGCATAAAACACCTTTAGAAATT
Organism: Pseudotsuga menziesii; assembly: GCA_001517045.1. NCBI lineage: Eukaryota > Viridiplantae > Streptophyta > Pinopsida > Pinales > Pinaceae > Pseudotsuga > Pseudotsuga menziesii. The sequence continues at coordinate 139,006 of LPNX010221713.1, read as the reverse complement.
AGCAATGAATTGGATATTTTAGGCCTTTAAGCACTTGTCACATATCACTATTGTTATCACTCCATGAAACTCCTCTAGGTTGTATCTCGAGGATGCCTGGTAACTTAAAATGTTTTTAGGGTTTTATGATATGGATCAAGTCAGGTGACCTATATAACCTTCCACTCTTAATACATGCATGAAACTCACTCAATTACAAGGCTTTTAGTTACAACTGTTCAGAAGTTGACAATAAGGTGTAGGGACAAAGAACTCATCAGGCTGACAGATTTACATACAAAACAGATGCATATAAATGGCTAAATCATGACAAGGATGGCACTTATAAATCAAATCACATTAACACACCAATAGGATGAAAACTATTAGTTATTAATCAACTTGAAAGTATCTTAAATACACATTCAAGCATAAGTATAGTAAAGACAGAGATGAAGGCTGAACAAATCATAACAAAAGAGCTTATATTCAAGAATGAGCAAAATGAGAAGCTGACAATAGTATAGGTTTATAAGTCCCCGAAGTTGAACCCTTTCAATGAAATAATTTTTAGGCTTTATAGCCTTTACAAAAATACTCAGATCCTAAAAAATTGGATTTGATTTAATAAAAATAGACAAAATAATAGTTTTTTGCATAATTAGGTAAAAAAACCCTAATTTAACTACTAGTCTAACTAGATGTAGAATTTGTTCACTGTTTGAACCTTCTGATAACTAAATTAAGCATTGGAACTAACTACCACTGGTCCTCTTCTCTTTCCTAGGTGTTGGTGAAGTAAACTCTTCATTTTTCTGCTGTAACCTTCCCTGTTAGGTCAAATTTTGCCCTAAAAATTTGGCCAAATTGCTGAAAACTGGGGCGCAGAGATGCATTTGGTTCTTCAAATCTGTGAAACCTGTGTATAAACTGAAAGAGGTTTTTGTATATTGGTTTTTTTTTGCAAAAACCTCTCTTATTTTTTTGAAACTCGTTTTCATATTCCCAAGATCTGTATTTCAAAAACATGTGGAAAATAGGGAAATTTTGAGATCCAAAAATTAGGGCTCATAGATGGATTCAATTATCCCAATATACAATACCTGTAGGAAAAATGAGAGAGGTTATTTTTCTTTGAAATGTTGGGAACAAAAACCTCTAATAGTTTTACAAATTGATTCTCCAGTCGCTCATAATTTCCATTTTAGAATGATGCCTTTTCATAGTAAAACGCCCCTTTCGGTGGCTTAGCAAAATTGAAGCACACCTTCCCTGTTTATTTCTTCAGCGTCTTTTAGGTTTATATTTTGTCCCTAAGCCATCCATGTTTTCCAAAAATTGGTACTGCATGTCAAAACTTAATATTCTTCCTCTGTTTGCTTTCGGTGGTTAAGAGGCTAAAACATTAGAACCGTTAGCTGCCAAAAGCAGGGATTTTGGTGGCTAATGAACTACTGCTGCATTCGCTTAAGCCACCGAAACCTTTGTTTTCTGTAGAATTTTATTTATCCTTTAAATAATACTTTTACACTTTACTCCTGTCCTTTTGGTACTTTCTCAACCTGCATAAGATTTGGAATATCAGCAATATCATGGGCTACCTCCGGATTCTGAAGGCTAATAGCTGCCTCTACTAGGGTTTCCAGTGCAAGGTGTGTTCTAGGGCTTGAATATTTCTTCTGCAGCATTTACCTTCTTATCGTCCTATAGATCCTGGAGTTATCCTTCATCAATCTCATATTTCTTCACCCTGTATAACAACAACATCGTGCTTTAGGGTTAGGGTTTGGATTTTCCTTCTAAGACCTCTAGTTCATGTGTTTACCCTAATAGCTGGTTGATTCTATGGGACCTAGGTTTGATCTTTGAACTCTTCAAAATCTACAGTAAATCTTCATGCACTGATAGATGAGGTCGAAAATGCCACCTGGAGGACTGAGAGGTCATCTTTTGCCTTAAAACTTTGGCTAAACTGCTGACAAATGGGGCTCAAAGATGGATTTGTACCTTCAAATATGTGACACCTTTGTATAAACTGAAAGAGGTTTTTGTATATTGTTTTCTTGTGAGAAAAAACCTCTATCAGTTTTTGGAAATTTATTTTCATATTCCTGATATCTGTATTTCAAAAACATGTGTCAAACAGGAAATTCTGAGATCCGAAAATTAGGTCTTGGAGATGAATTCGATTCTTCCAATATGCAACACCTGTAGCAAAACTGAGAGAGGTTATTGTTTTATAACATTTTAGGAACAAAAATATATAATAATTTTGCAAAATTATTCTCAAGTTTCTCAAAATCATCGTTTAAAAAAATGACTTTTCACAGAAAAACGCTCCTTTCAGTGGTTAAGAGCGTCCTGAAATTTCAGTCTTAGCTACTGAAAGTCTGCTTTCGGTGGCTTAGAGACTGTTTTGAAACCATGCTTAGCCAATAAAACCTGTGTTTTGATTTTTTTGAGCAGGATATTTCCCCAACGCCTTTTTTCTTGCTTTCAGTGGTTAACGCCCTTCTTGCATTGTTCACTAAGCTATCGAAAGCAACACTTTTTGGTGGCTAATAAGTTGTTTGAAGTCTCTCCTAAGCCACCAAAAGTGATTTCACCATTTACTCACTCAGACCCAATTTTGATGGTTATCTTTCATCCCGCGTTAAACTATTAGCTGCCGAAACAAAGCCTTTCGATGGCTAATGAGCTATTAAGAACCCTGCCTAAGCCACCGAAAGCTAAAACTTCCAATTTTTTCAACCATAGCACAAAAATAGACCTTGAATTTGTTATTCATATTTAAATCTTTCATAACATGACTCGAATTTTTCATACTATCGAAATAAATTTATTTTGGGAGATAACATATGGCTCCTACTTGGGGATGGGAACCTCCTTGTGAGGTCCCAAGAACCCCAGACCAAAATTCCTTTCCTGAAAAAGAATAATTAAATCTATCTTCTAGTTTTCCATTGCACATGGAGTCATTTGTCCTTTTTAACTGATCCCCTGCAATCTTCCAATAGCTCGCTTTGTTTATTCACAAAAACAAATAAAAATGACCTAGCTGTTCATATTAAGAGCTTATTTTCCTATCTACTCCTACTCCTAATTCTAATCAGTAGAGTCTTCTTATCATGTGACATCATGCTTCCAATGAATCCAGGTTAGAAGTTGATCTGCTGAACTTATCCTTGATCTTGACCCAAAAAATAAATGAAACCCTAGCATGCAGCAATGTAGTTTCGAAGGGTGACGGAACCAGCTATCATCTGACAAAACTATTTTGATATCTATGTTGCTCATAAGTTTTAGATAGTCATCAACAGGGTCATAAAATCCAATAAGAAATACCTTTTTATGTTGTTGTTCCAACTTAATGAAAAGTTGCTGCTGGCTGCTTTCAGTGATCACTACGTTAACTGTAGATTTCTCAACCTCTGATTGGGAAGGATGAGTTATGGCCTGTTGTTTTGTACTTTTCAGATCATCATCTTCCTCTTCATATATTTTTCATTCTTTCTTTGTCTGTAAATCAGAAAAATGAGGGCTGCCTTTAGTATTTGTTGCAGATCCAAATTTGTTAGATGTTGTTCCTTCAATTTGCTCATTATCTTTCGGGTTTCCAAAGGGGACAATCTGATCTTCTTGACACCCTAAGTCAGCAGATGCATTTGGTACAAGGTCAAAAGCATTTATATTATGGTTAACATTTTGAAGATCATTAATATCTCGATCACAATGAAAAGTGTCCCCTATTGCAGCATACCCTTCATAGCTATCATTAACCACAACATGCATATGTCTCTGCTCATCTCTTTGCTGAAAGGTAGAACTAAAATAAATTCTGGAAGTGGAAAAATCCTCACAAAACTTAAAATATTATTCTCTATTTACCTTTTCATCCTCAGCATGCAACTTATATTCTTCACAACAATTATCAAATGCAAACTCATCTGAATAGTACCTTTTACAATGCTCAGTGAATGCTTTGTGAAAATCCTTCAATGATGAAATATTGGAAGGAGGTAAAGAAAAATACCACTGATGTGCATCACCATATAATGAATACATGAACATCTTCATACATAAATATTCATGCTACCGATCTAATAGATCCATGCATTCATGAAACTTGAGGAGGTGTTTTGCAGGACTGTCTTCTTCCTCCTCTTTGAAAATAGGTAGAAAATCTCCCCATTCAGACATATCAGGTACTAGATGTGGGAAACCAGGAGTGGAAGAGAAGTAAAGAGGTGCAAACCTCCAAGCCAAAAGAGAAACAAATGCTTTTAACATATTTATATTCTGAATTTGCCACTGAATTCGTCCTTCATGGAGTCACCAGGGATGAGATCTTCACAAGCAATAGTGCTTGAAGATGGCCAAACCCTAGAATTTTCTGATGTATTTATAAATTCCTGAGAATTAAGTGTTTCAACAGAAGAAATAATAGCAGAAATATTTCTTGAAATATCTGATGTAGCTTTCTATGCAACACTGTTGATCTACCTTAGTGAAGCCCTAGCTCTTCTCAGAATCTCTTCTAGATCTGAAACAGGTGTTGCTGGTGGCCCTTTAGGGTTTGCTTTGGTACTTGGTCTTCTTGAAGCCACCCTATTTCAATGGAGTCGCTAGATATATGATTACAACCAAAATAGTGTCCAAGCTTTGTCTATCATCAAAGCAAGGATCTATGTCATCTCCCAGGGAAGTTGAGCTTCAATCCCCTCTCCCTAGAAACGGTGCCAATTTGTTATCACTCCAGGAAACTCCTCTAGGTTGTAGCTCGAGGATGCCTAGTAACTTCAAATGTTTTTAGGGTTTTCTAATATGGATCAAGTCAGGTGACCTGTATAACCTTCCAATCTCAAGACATGCATGAAACTCACTCAATTACAAGGATTTTAGTTACAACTATTCAGAAGTTGACAATAAGGTGCACGGATGGAGAACTCGTTGGGATGACAGATTTACATACAAAACAGACGCATATAAATGGATAAATCATGATAAGGATGGCACTTATAAATCAAAACACATTACAAACCATTAGGATGACAGCTATTAGTTATTAATCAACTTTAAAGTAACCTAAATACACATTCAGGCATAAGTACAGTAAAGACAGAGATGACAGTTGAACAAATCATAACAAAAGAGCTTATATTCAAGAATGAGCAAAATGAGAAGCTGACAATAGTATAGGTTTATAAGTCCTCGAATTTGAACCCTGTCAATAAAATAAGTCTTAGGATTTATAGCCTTTACAAAAATACTCAGATCCTGAAAAATTGGATCCGATTTAATAAAAATAGACAAAATAATAGTTTTTTGCATAATTAGGTCAAAAAACCCTAATTTAACTACTAGTCTGACTAGATGTAGAATTCGTTCACTATTTGAACCTTCTGATAACTAAAGTAAGCACTAGAACTAACTACCACTGGTCCTATGCTCTGCTTAGGTGTTGGTGAAGTAAACTCTTCATTTTTCTGCTGTAACCTGCCCTATTAGGTCAACTTTTGCCCTAAAAATTTGGCCAAACTACTGAAAACTGGGGCTCAGAGATGCATTTGGTTCTTCAACTCTATGACACCTATGTATAAACTAAAAGATTTTTTGTAGATTGGTTTTTTTTGAGCAAAAACCTCTCTCAGTTTTTGGAAATTCGCTTTCATCTTCCCGAGATCTGTATTTCAAAAACATGTGTAAAATAGGGAAATTCTGAGATCCAAAAATTAGGGCTTAGAGATGGATTCAATTCTCCCAATATACAATACCTGTAGGAAAACTGAGAGAGTTTATTGTTCTATGAAATGTTGGGAACAAAAACCTCCTAGAATTTTGCAAACTGATTCTCCAGTCACTCATAATCCCCATTTTAAAATGATGCATTTTCATAGTAAAACGCCCCTTTCGGTGGCTTAGCAAAACTGAAGCACACCTTCCCTGTTTATTTCTTCAGTGTCTTTTAGGTTTACATTTTGTCCCTCAGCCATCCATGTTCACCAAAAACTGGTACTGTGTGTCAAAAATTAATATTCTGCCTCTGTCTACTTTCGGTGGCTAATGAACTGCTGCTGCGTTCGCCTAAGCCACCGAAAGCTCTATTTTCTGTAGAATTTTATTTCTCCTTTAAATAATACTTTTACAATTTACTCCTATCCTTCTGGTGCTTTCTCAACCTGCATAATATTTGGAATATCAGCAATATCATGGGCTACCTCTGGATTTTGAAGGCTAATAGTTGCCTCTGCTAGGGTTTCCAGTGCAAGGTGTGTTCTAGGGTTTGAATATTTCTTATGCATATTTTACCTTCTTATCATCCTATAGATCCTGGAGTTATCCTTCATCAATCTTAGATTTCGTTAACCTTTATAACAACAGCATCGTGTTTTAGGGTTAGGGTTTGGATTTTCCTTCTAAGACCTCTAGTTCATGTATTTGCCCTAATAGCCGGTTGATTCTCTGGGACCTAGGTTTGATATTTGAACTATTCAACATCTACAACAAATATTCATGCACTGATAGATGAGATCGAAAATGCCACCTGGAGGACTGACAAATCATCTTTTGCCCTAAAACTTTGGCCAAACTGCTGAAAACTAGGGCTCAAAGATGGATTTTTACCTCCAAATATGTGACACCTGTGTATAAACTGAAAGAGGTTTTTGTATATTAGTTTTTTGTGAGCAAAAACCTCTCTCAGTTTTTGGAAATTCGTTTTCATATTCCCGAGATATGTATTTCAAAAACATGTGTCAAACAGGAAATTCTGAGATCCGAAAATTAGGTCTCAGAGATGAATTCGATTCTCCCAATCCGCAACACCGGTAGGAAAAGTGAGATAGGATAGTGTTTTCTTACCTATTAGGAACAAAAACCTTCTATATTTTTTTAAAATTATTCTCTAGTCTCTTAGAATAATCGTTTAAAAAAAATGACTTTTCATAGAAAAACGCCCCTTTCGATGGCTTAGAGCGTCCTGAAATTTTAGTCTTAGCTGCCGAAAGTCTGTTTTAGGTGGCTTAGAGACCATTTTGAAACCACTATTAGCCACTAAAACCTTTGTTTTGATTTTTTTAATCGGGATTTTCCCCCAATGCCTTTTTGCCTGCTTTCGGTGGTTAACGCCCTTCTTGCACTGTTCATTAAGCTACCGAAAGCAACACTTTTCGGTGGATAATGAGTTGTTTGAAGTCTCACCTAAGGCACCAAAAGTGATTTCACCATTTACTCGCTTAGATCCACTTTCGGTGGTTATATTTCATCCTGCGTTAAACTGTTAGCTACTGAAACAAAGCCTTTCGGTGGCTAATGAGCTATTAAGAACCCCGCCTAAGTCACCGAAAGCTAAAACTTCCAATTTTTTCAACCGTAGCATAAACAGAGACCTTCAATTATTTAGTCATCTTTAAATATTTCATGACATGACTCAAATTCTTCATACTATCGAAATAAATTTATTTTGGGAGATAACAAGTATGTTAAAGAAGAAATTGAAGGAGCGATCAAATCCAGCTGGTAGAAACTTGAACATTGTGGTCAATGCAACATAAGCCTTGTCAGTGGTATTGAAACTCACTTTGAAATTTTGAAGCTTCTATCTGGTATATTTGCATGGGACATACAAACAAATAGGATTGGGAGAGAGAATTCCCAGAGAACAGGCCAGTGAAGAATTGGATATCATTGACAATACATTATAAATTTTGTCAGCAAGGATGGAAATCAATTTTGAAATTTTTTGAAATTTTGGAAAGGCATGTTTGCATAAGGACATGCAAATACACAAGCATGGGAGAATGTTGGCTCTCCAAATTGACACTCTTTACACCTCTTTGCATCCTCCATATGCACCTTTGACCTCTTTATTTGATCCTTTTACCCCATAAATCATTCTATATTTTCACATATCTACCCAAATACTCAACAAGTATACTAAGGTATCATAGTTCATCAAAATCATTTGATTTAAGCTTAAATATAATTTCTTGAAGGATTTGTGACTAATTATATTTCTACAACATGCTTTGATTTCTGCAGCATATGTTGATATTCAGCAGCAGGTTAGATATTATGAATATTCTCCATACATGGCCAGCTCGTTCAAACAAACTCGAGTCCATTCAGCTTAATTCTCATTGATGACTCATGTATAATCAATGAAATCTTCATCTTTAGGCACTACGTGCCATAGAGATGAAGATCTGCTACAAGATACCAAATTTTAGATCATATCTCGAGCATGAAGAAGTTAGCCATTAATTGAAGGAATTAGTTGTGTTATGTAAACAATTGTGATATTAAATAGGTGATACACTTTGATTACTGTAAAATCGGGATTGGTTACCCTATCCCTCGAGCTATAAAAAGCCATGGACCGAGAATGTAATATGGTGGATGGAGAATGGATAATGAATAAGAACAATTGCTCTACTTAATTGCTGGTTTTTGTGAATTTGACAGAGGTCATGATGTCTTTATAATACACAGATCATTTTGTAGATTATAATCTGATTTATTTCCTGTTGTTAATGTTTTTCTTTTATATGCTTGTAGTTTAAATTTCTTAGTCTGCAAATCCCATAGGGACTTGTGGTCTTGTTGGAAAGGATCCACCAACATAGACCGTAAGCCCTTCCCTTGTAACTTCAAGTTTTTGTAAAGGATAGATAGATTAACTAATTGTTTTATGTTTTCATTAGAAATAAGGATTGTGTTTAGTCAAATAACTTTAGAAATCAGATTTGTATATGACTGGAATTTATTACTTATTGCCTAATTGTTGTTGGAATAATGTGCACAACATTGTTAGTCTAGAACTGAACTCGGATGTTAGGGCAGATTGATTTAAAGACATTGTTTTGAATTCTTAGTGTTGTAGATTTGATTTGTTTTGCTGTAGATTTAAATTTTGGTTTAAAGTCATAAATTGCTTCTGTAAAACTGGGTTCCCGATGAAATAAACTTAATTGTATTTTATTCTAAGTTATAAAATATGTAGATTGCATTCATTTTATTATGGTTTGAGCTTTAAGTTAATTCAGTTTTTTCTTCTTGCGAGATTTGATTTCAGAATATAGCTTTAGATTTCAATAGTAAGATCCTCTGCAAATTACATTTATTTTGTTGTAATTTCAAAATGCAAGTTAATTTAGGAGTAGTTTCAATCACAGAAGTAGCCCATTTTAAAGATTAAGGTGAACAAGTAAGCTCTATACTAATATTAAATTTATTAGAAGACAATTCACTAATTAATTAGAGCTCTAAAGTATTAAAATTTCATAAGGTCACTTTCTGTCACTTACTCTGTTTTCTGTGTCAGTATGTAGTTTCTGTTAATTTAGTCCTAGTTCACTTTCTGTTACTTACTTTGCTTTCTGTGTCGATATGTAGTTTTCTACTTATTTAAGTTTCAGAACTATGTTAGATGGTTCTTATTGGATTACGCTTTAGTATTAGAATTGTTTTAAAAGTTAGTTTGAAAGGTATTTTCATTTATGCAATTAGGATAGAATTTGAATATGAATGTTTTGTAGATGTGAGAGTATTTTAATCAACATTAAGATTTTGAATTTAAATGAGTTTTATGGTTGATAGATTAGGAATATTAATATTCAGCATTTTGAATAATCCCTAGATTAGAGTAAATCAACTTAGAGTAGATTAGGATAGGCCCTAATCCAGCATGTACAGTTGTTGCATCTCACAAGCTACCTTCCTGAGTTGAAAAATTAAGTGTTGAATTGGATAGTGCATATTTAGCCCAACAACATTCACTGTATGTATGCTAAGCAATTTGAGTGTCTAGAAAACAACCATAATTTATGTAGCCAAATCAAGTAGAGGAAAAAGTAAATTACATAGGAATCCCACTCAAACAGATACTAACAGGATGTATTGAGTTATTTTTTATATAAATCAAAATGACCAGAAAGCAACCATGTTTCTATATATTGATTGAGAAGGGGAAACAAAACCACATAATGCATGGGAAGTAAAACCACACTTTTCAGGAAATTAAACCAGGTCATTGAAAGGCCATTGATTCAGGTCATGTTATCTTTCAAAAAACTTATTGGATCCTCAAGTTGACAACTTCAAGAACTGGTGCACACCACACTTGTCCAACACACTTGCATGAAATATAAAGTGTTGGAAATGTGAATTTCATGAAATGTAAACTACAATAAATATAAATGAAGACACCTGAAATGTAATACAAACAAAAAAATTGGGCATCATATACCAAAGAGAGGGGTCCCTTCCTCTCTTGGCGTACACTGCGAAGGAGGAATTCAATACTAGATCACAATGTGCAACAACAAGCTCTTTATTCCCAACATATGAAAGATTACAATAATCATCCTTCTCTTCAATCTATCCTATCCAACCTATTAACCTATAACCTCTAACATATGATATATTATCTGAATAACACATCTCATATTTATGCATTTGGTTCAACGGAGAACAAGTTACATCATGATAAGGTTAGATATAAAATAAGTGGATCTCATAACCAACAAATATTTTAAATGTGTGGAAATAAAACCAACTCATCTTTACCTTATATAAATATTGATTGGAGATCAAAATATCATAAAAACATCATCCCCAAAGAACTCATGTCCTTCGAATTCATCCATGTAGGTCGTTTGTCAAATGATGAGGGTGTCATCGAAAGTTATGCTCAAAATACAAGTTTTAGATATCATGCCAAATCACCCATAAAATAATAGTTTTTGAGAATTTTCCTTGAGGTCCACCTAAATGAATCCATTCCACCTAAATGAATCCATTTTGAGAAAAAACCCATGTTTTTTTTTTCAAGATTCACCTCCAGTTGTTCGGAAATGATGTGAAAAGTTTGACTACTGGAACAACAAGATTCTGTAGTGATTATATTGTTTGCAAAAAAGATATAACTACCAGAATGGCAAGTTCTAGTAATGATTATGTTGAAACTCCACAACAAGTTACGAAAACACATTTGATCCCATAAGTAGGTATCATAACATGGGAAATCAATCATTTAAGTGTACATATTTCATATGAAGCTTATGTAGGGTGAAAATGGATGATTAAAGGAATACAACTGATGAAATCTATGAATATGAAAGAGTTGATTACATGAATTAATGGCTAATGGGAATCGTAAATATGTCAATTTTGAAGGCCCAATAGTAGTTTAAAATTAGTTTCTATATAACTCCCCTTATTGTTGGATTAAAATTTTGTGCAATTACAAAATTCTAAAAAATTGAGGGAAATTTTGTGCAAGAGGGGTGTGACGTGGACCAACCACACTAGAATCACAGGTGGGTAGCCAATGTCCAAAATCCATAGGTGTTGTGAAGAGAAGTTCATGGGGTAGCCATAGAGAAAGTTCCACAGACACAATGAAGAATAATTCTATGATAGTCCACAAAGAGGATTCTGTGGGGTGCCATGGACAAGGGTGTGTGGGTGTGTTGTGGATGAATACCAAAGGTGCATCAGAGAAGGGATTCATAGGTTTTGTGGAAAGATATCCATCGGGGTACTATGAAGAGAAGTATATGGGGGGTCTGTGAAAGAAGGTATGACAATTCAATGGAGAATAAGCCCATAGGAATCCATGGAGAGGTGCATGTAATCCATTGTGGAGAAGGGGTTGTTGGTGTTATGAAGGAATATGTGTGAGTGCAAAGTATAATATATACACATGCAACATAGAGAGAGGTCAATGGGGGTACCACGAAGAGAATTCTATGGGGGATCCTCGTAGGAGGATTCACAGTCGAAACAAAGAATAGGTTTGTGTGAGTTTAGAGGGTGCCATGGAGAAGGGTTCATAGGTGTTGGGGAGGAATATCAATAGGGGTATCATAGAAGAGGTCCACATGCCACAAAGCCTAGTCCACATGGGTATCATGAAGAGAAGTATGAGGGGGAGCTGTGGAGAAGAGTTTGTAGGGTTAGTGGAAAATAAGTCCACAAAAATGATTATGTATGGTTCGAAAGAAAAAAGGTCCATAGGAAAGGAAAAGAGAATTCCTTAAGTGTTCTGGAGAAGAGACTATGGGCATTTGTCTGATATTAGATTCATGAGGGTTGGGAAGCGTAGAGAGAATCCTGTGGGAGCAATGGAAGAAAGTATATAGGTGTATCGGTGATTCCACTTTGGAGTTTCATTATGAGGTTTTCCATTATGTAGTCATGGGAAAGGTCAATGGGGAAGGTATGATCCAGTGACAGTGATTTAAAAAGAAAAATATAAAGTCTCTAGCTTGAAGTTTATTTTGAACATAACAAGATAAATTTAGCTCAGAATTTAGTAAAAAATGAGGTGTTTGTATGCCATTGAAAAAGGACAAAAAAATGTCAGCGAGAGGCCCAATCCCACCCCAAGCTCGTCCTGTTTTGATTTGGAAAAAAAATGAAATAGTGACTTTTAAATATCAGTGTATGGAAACTCGATGAGGGCCTTGTTTGCATCAAAATTTTTATGGTGTGGTTGTGTCCCAGGTACGCAGACAACTATAGAATTTTGGGGCTAAATTTCAAATGGTGTGAAGTTTGGGTGTGGAAGAAGGACAAACTCCACCATTCCTAAGCACTTTTTGGGGATTTTGGGAATCTTGTAGGAGGAAAACCTGACCCTAGATGTCGAAACAAGAAAGAATTTTGAACTCAAAATTTTACCTACTCATCAAACTATACAACTATTGTTAGATGAAGTTTTCCCATAAATGCTTAATTTGGGAGATAGCCATTTTCGCTAAAATTTCCAAGTCAAGGAAAAAGTGAAAAAGTGAAAAGAAGTCAATTCCATAATTATTTAGAAGTTTACTATATTGATGATTGATCCTTGTTACATGGACTAATAGCGCCCGATAGAAAAATAAATTTGTTTCTCTCTATATTTTTTAGCTGAACAAATGTTCGCTCACACATTGATTACCAAAATACTTGGAAAACCAAATAAGACATAATAAATAATTGATTAAATATGAATTGATGAATGAAAGATTTACAATAGGCTAGATTTTATATAGCCATCATTCCTTTTCAACATAAAGGACACATCCTTTGATTATAATTAAATCATTATATATTATTGTTTATCACTTATTATTTATAATTATTTATTCTATGTTCATAACGTTGCCTTTGTCTTTAGAAAGTCTTTTTCCTCAAAGCAATTTGAAAAAGTATTTATGTCTTTGTTCTGTAATTGCATTGAATCATTAAAGTTTTGGTCATACTTGATGACACATGATGATATGACTTATTTATTGATAAATAAAACTTTTGATATGTAGAGGGATCAATCCATCCTAAATATATTCAATGTTGAACGTTGCACTTCCATAGTGATTTGTCATCATGGGATTTGAGTGCACTAGTATTAGTATGGTTTGTTAATGGTTCACGGTTTTTAGGACATATTCTATTATGATTGGGAGGGTTATAGAGAATTCCTGTAACAATATTTCTTTTAATAACATTTTGTAGTGTTTTCTAGTTTTAACCTTTGGATGTTCTCTTCTTCAATTTGGTTAACATATTGAGAAGTGATATGAACTAAATATGTAATGGTGTTTTTTTCTACGAACTATATTTTTGAAGATTTTGATGTCTTATTCTGTATTTCGTTTAAGTTGTTTTCTAACCACTCTTTTTCATTCTAAATCTTCTTAATCATCTATTCTTGTTACTTTTCTCCATCCTTGGACTTCATAAGTTGTTCCTTAATATCTTCATTATGATTTCAAAGATAGTGATTTTCTTGTTTTTTTTCTAAAAGTTTTCATTTAACTTCTTCATTAGAGTGCTCAGTTTTCCAAATATTTTTCAATTTCTTGATTTTTGTGAGTAATATCTTGCTATGGTTTCTTAGCCGCAATATTTCTTCAGTGTTACTTGATAACAAGTTATTGAATTTCATAATATCCAACTTATGCGTCTTTTTAGCATCATCATATTTATGAGGAGTTATTTTATCTGTTGTTGATGTCGACATATCTATGATTCCCAGTCTTTTAATTTTTTTCAGATTTCCACAATTTCTTAATCTTTGTCATTTAAACTTTTGTGTAAGCACACTATCTCTACTTTATTAGCATCAAATTCCCTTTTTATCTCTTGATTTTTTAATCTTCAATTGAAATCTTTTTCATCCTTAAACTCCTCAATTTGCGTGGACAACCTTTCTATGCCGTCCTTTTGAATGGAGATTATTTGTTCTTTGATTTCTATTTGAACTTTCTAAAATGTATTCATCAATTCCAAAGCTTCTTTCATGTATTGTAATTATGTATTATTTCTTTGATAAAGTTTTGACTTATCTACTGATTTTTCTATTTGTAATTGTAAACTGGCTGCCATGGTATTCGAATTCTTCAGCTATGATGATCATCCATTTGACTTTGAATTCTTCAACAATAAATGGTCTTTGACTTTTTTGACAACAAATGGTATTCCTTTGACTTCGAACTCTTCTGTGATAACTGGTATTCAACTTCGTCTTGTTTTCTTCAACAATAGGTAGACACCAAAAATGTGTACTAACCATGAATGTGGTTCTTTTTTAAATCTTCTTTTACTTTTGATTTTTTTTTGTAATTAATAATTATAATTATTTATACAATTATTAAATTGATATAATAATTATTATTTTTTAAGTATAATAATAATTTTGATATTATTATTAATAATTATTATAATAATAATAGATGATGATTTTTTTAGGATGGATCGTAAAATAGAGCAAATTGAGTTTTTAAAAGGAATTATAATAATAATTATTATAAAAAACAGAATTAGTTGAGCTATGGTTTTGAAACTTACGAGTGGACGTGGAGGTGGCAGTTTTGTGGAGGAAACATGGAGGGAGATGGTGGAGAGAAGAGGTGAAGGAAGGAAGGTGCAAGAGAAGGAGGGATGGATTGGATACAAAGGAATAAAGTGGAAATAAGGGAAGATATGGAGGAATGCACAGATGTGGTTGTAGTGTCCAAGAATGGAGGTGACATTAGTATGTGCAGAAAAAATGGTGGTATTTGAGGGCGCAATATTGTGGAGTTCCGACTTGTACTGAGGAGGAATAGGACGTGGTGCATAAGGGAAAGCGTGAGAGCTAGAAAGGGAGATTAAGGGTACATAAGGGAGATGGAGGGTGGAGAGGGTACATAAGGGAGATTCAGGGTACATAAGGGAGATGGAGGGTGAGGAGGGGAGAGTTGTGTGTCCTAGGCAAGAGGGATCGAAGTAGCAGCGTGGAAGGAAGAAGGGAAGGGTGCATGCAGATGGGACGAGCAAGGGCATAGGGAGTGAACTATAGTGGGAGCATGATGCAAAATATCACAACAAGTGTGGGTGGTGGTCTACGTGAGAGTTCGGTGGGGAGTGGACATAGAGCCATGTAGAGGATTGGTTGAATTGGTTTGAAGGGAAGCATGGTTTGAAGGGAAGCTATTTAAGGAGTAGCATGATTTAAAGGAGAGTGGAGTAGGAGGAATGGAGGGATAAGAGTGATCATGCTAGAGGATGGGTGGAGAGATGCAGGTGTAGGTAAAGGGAATGGTGAGTGGATGGGAGCGATAAGGTGGATAAGGGAGCATGGGAGTTAGAAGCTACTATGTGAAATGGGCACAAGTTGCATGGAGGAGCACAAAGGGAGGGAGCATGATTATGGAGTTAAGGCATGTAATGTGAGGGAGGATTTAATGGAGATGGGGAGCAGAGGGATGTTGGAAAGGGATATACATGGGTAAGGGAGTAGGAGAGAAATCATGGGTGTGACGTGGAATGGGGTTTAGCATGGTGATATTCATAAGTAAAAAGGGAAGGGAAGTGTATATGAGAGGGAGCACAAAATGTTGGATGATGTGGAGATCGAAGTGAAGGGATGTGATGGTAGTGCAAATGTGGAGAGCAGAATGGTGGTCTACGTGTGAAGGAGTGGTGTCATATGGGAGTGGAACATGAAGAGGGAAGAGGGGCTCTAGGGTATGACAACATGTGGCCTACTACGTGGAGTATGGATTAATGGTAGAGTGTTGTGATTTTATGGTCAAAGAAACCTGTAATAATGGATAAAATCTAGTGCCTTGGTCAAAGACAACAAATTCAATAAACTTTATAGTTTAGCCATGAGCTAGGATAAAAAATGCTCTGATACCAAATAATCCAAACAAATGTTCGTTCACACCAATTACCAAAATACTTGAAAAATCAAATAATCCATAATAAATAATTGATTGAATATGAATTGATGAATGAAATATTTATATTAGGTTGGATTTTATATATCCATCGTTCCTTTTCAACATAAAGGACACAGCCATTGATTATAATTAAATCATTATATATTATTGTTTATCACTTATTATTTATAAATATTTATTTAATGTTATTTTATGTTCATAGCAATTTTGTTTTATATGTGGACGAAGTTGGTTTCTCAAGCTAATTGCACCTATAGAAAAAGTGTATATTTGGGCAAAATAAACATTTTTGGGAGGATGTAAATTTTATCTCTAAGATTGGAATGAAGCATGAAGGTAGGAATTGGAAAATTATTCATAGGGGAACAAGGGTGCACAATTGTATTTTAAATGAGGAATCTATACGTCTCTAAGATTCGAACATGAAAGTGTCTGTAACCTTGATTTGACAAAAAAAAACCGTCAATAGGGGTAGTCTCTAGAAATGCATAAATGGAACAAAAAAAAACCTAATAAAACTATAAATTATTCCATGAGACTAATTCTATTAAAGAATAACATTTTTATGTGTCACTGCATGTAATACCTAAGATTTCTAATAAATATCTCTATGATGCACACTGCTTGTTGTTGACAATCTTTGTGCAATTGTAGCAGAGGGAAGCAGTAAAGGGGGGGTAAGTTTCCAAAAACACATGGTAATGATGCATGATGACAAGGACTCATATTAACATGATGAATATGTCCTAGGATAAAATATGCAAGAGGGTAATTATGAAACATAATCCAATGGGAGGAGAGAGCATATCACTCCCCAAATTTTGGTTGAAACTGTGAGAGGTTGATCAAGGCTCAAGAAGAACATAACAATATTAATGCTTACATCCTTTAGAACCTCACTTATATTCATTATATAGCTCATCTTAGATCTAATACAATAATTTTTTTTCAAGAAAGAAAAGTATACACTAGAAAGAGGACACCATGTCCAAGAAAGGGTTCTATGAGAAGGACACATAAGGTATCTTTGTCAAGTTACTCTGCTAGAATCTCATGTGATTCTTGAGGCTCTAAATGTATCCCAAATCATACTTCCATCATATTGAAAAGAACAAGGACTTTTAAAAGTATCCCACGAGGAGAATTCAGAAAGGCAAGGCCACCTACATTTGATGGAGAAAGTATTGGTTAAGAAGCCGAAGCATGGATTCCTAGAATGAAGAAATATTTTCATATTCATGATTACTCAAGAAATTAAAATCCCAAAATTTCTATTTATAATATCAATGGTCGAGCTTCATTTTGGTTGGAGGACCTCATACAAGTAAAGGGAATCAAGGAAAGAAGGATCAATTGGGAGCCACTTAAAAAGTATTTCAAGGAAAAATACCTATCTACCAAGTATTATGATAACAAGATGAAGGATTTCAATGAATTAAAATTTGGTCAAAAGTCCACGGAGGAACATATACATAAATTTTTGGAACTACTAAGGTATGTACATTACATCATAAATGAAAGGGTGAAAATTCAAATTTTCCATGGAAATATACCCCAAAATTATAGAGACAAGATTGAGGTTGTTAATTCATTAACCCTTGATGAAGCCATCAAAATGATAATGAATTTCTATGAGAGAATCAAAGGAAAATTATAATTTCATCCAGCATGGAAAGGAAATATGAAGGGAATATTCAACCAAAGGAAAGGTAGATTCAAGATCCACCATTTATAAATCAACCAAGGAATTTCCAACAAGGTTACCAAGAACAAAGTGGAAACAAGCCAACAGTAGAAAGAGAAAGAGGACCAAAAGGACCACATCAGTTTTCAGGATGTGGATAAAACCACATGCTTAAATACTATCCACATTTAAGAGAGAACCATGAAGGATTGCATAATGTATAATAAGTATTTACAATGGAGGATATGGAAAGGGAAACTTCCCAAAATTATGCAATATTGGATGACCATAGGGTAGAAAATCAATTAGCAGTAGTAGAAGTTGAAGGTAAGTCGATCGCTAAGCAATATATTTTATATTTTGATTGAACTGGGATCTACTTTGATTGAAAAGAATAGATCCAAGGTAGATTTCTACGAAAAGGTCCTTAAAATCATTGATGAAGAGGGGAGGCCAATAGTGGTGAAAGGGATTCCTAAGCAAGTTTCAGTAAGGTAGATTTCATCCTTAAGTTAAGGAAGTTTTATAAGAAAGTTTCTAGCTATATGTAGTCCATATATCAGACTCACTAGAGGACAAAGGCCCAAATATATAGCATTATCAATTGTTTCAAGAGCTCAAATATGAGTTTCCAGATGAAGTGTCACGACTATCACCAAAAATGGACATTGATTTTACAAACAATCTTGTCTCAGGGGAAGCTCAAGTCTCCAAAACACCTTATAGAATGAGCATGTTGAAATTGGTAGAGAATAAGATGTAGCTACAAGAATTAATGGACAAGAAGTATACCAGACCAAGTGTCTATCCTTGGGTAGAACCAGTGTTATATGTTAAGAAAAAATATTGGACTTTAAGGATATGCATTGATCACATGTGGCTAAATAAAGTGATAGCCAAGAATAAATACTTAATTCCCAGAATTGATGATTTTCTTGATCAAATGATGGGATCCAAATTGTTTTCATCAAGTGATAATAAAATAATAATGCATTCACAAGATAAATTTTTGAACAAGATATGGCCATCATGAGTTCTTGGTGGTGCCATTCATTATCATCAATACACCTAACACATTCATGTATCCCATGGATATTGTTTTCAACAAGTATTTGGATAAGTTCATGTTAGTGTTCTTGGATAACATTCTTGTTTACTTTGAGAATGATGAAGAGCATGAGGAACACTTGAGAATGGTATTGCAAGTTCTTAGAGAGCAAAAATTGTATGAAAATATAAGCAAGTGTGACTTATATCAAATAAGGATATAGTACTTGGGTCATATTATTTCAAAAGAACAAATTGTAGTAGATCCAAGAAAAATTAAAGCCATAACGGATTGGCTTACTCTAAAGAATGTCACAGATATTATATATTTTATGGGTTTTGCAGGATAATATAGAAGATTCATTAAGGGACTCTCCAAGATCACTCATCCATTACATCAGTACAAAGAAAGAATATAAAGTTTGTAAGGTCTGAAAAATGTGAAGAAATCTTTCAACGATTGAAAATTTTACTTACTAGTGCCCTTATTTTGAATATTGAATATCCAAAGAAGGATTTTGTAGTATACACAGATATTTAGATTGAAGGACTAGGTGGAGTCCTTATGAAAGAAAGATTTGTGATTTTATATGAGTCTAGAAAATTAAAAGAGAATGAAAATGATTATGCTACTCACAATTTAGAACTAGAAACCATAGTACACACCCTCAAGATGTGGAGGCATTACTTGCTACGAAGAATATTTTCTCTTAAAACATATCACATGAGCTTAAAGGAATTGTTTAATCAACCAAGATTAAATTGCATGCAAGTTAGATGGATGGAATTATTGTGTGAGTTTTATTTTGAAATAAAACATGTAAAAGGAAAAGAGAATAAGTTTGAAGATTACCTTAGCACAAAATTTCATGTAGAATCCTTAAGTATGTGCAAATCATATTTAAGAATTAAATATCTTGGATCCCAAAATAAATGAGACTTACATTCAAATAAAATAGAAATTGTAGTAGGGTAAATTAGATAAAAAGTGTGAAGGATATCATCATGAAGAATACGATCTTCTTTCTCATAAATCCAAATTTCATATTCCAAATTGTGTGGATTTAAAGAAGGTGGTATTGGATGGAATTCATAAAATGCTAGACTTTGTACATATAGGATACCAAAAGGCAAGAACAACAACAGTAAAACAATAATTTTGGCATGGGATAAAAAATGATGTAGAAAAATACATTTCCCAATGTTAAAAGTGCTAACCATTCAAGGAGGATCGCCAAAATCTCATAGGACTGTTGCAACCTTTGTCCAATTTGGAATGGAAGTGGGAAGTAATATCTATGGATTTTATAACAGATTTTCCTATGACAATAAGGTAGTATGATTCAATCATGGATGTGGTGTAAAATATATCAAATGTATCTAATTCTATTCTAGTCAAGTCCACTGATAAACAATTAACATAGATATTAGAAAATATCTTCATGAACTAGGTATTCAGATTGCATGGATTACCCAAATCAATAGTCTTACAACGAGATGTAAAGTTCACATCTAGTTTTTCGAAAGATTTATTTCATTAATTGAGAACTCAGCTGAATTTTAGTACAATGTATCATCCTCAAATAGATGGCCAAAAAGAGATATTGTGGTCCATTCAAAGTACTTGATAGGATAGGGCTAGTTGCATATAGAATTTATTTACTTGTTAACATGAGAGATCACAATATTTTTTTCATATTTCTTTTCTTAAGAAGTATGTACATGATCCTAATCATGTAATTCATTGGAATGTGGTTCAAATGGAACCAGAGGGAGAGTTCCATGGGGAGCCCATGCACATCCTTGACAAGAAGGTAATATTGCTCCAAAACAGATCCATTGGAAAATAAAAGTTAAAATGGAAACACCTTGGCCCCAGTAAGGCTACATGGGATTTGGAGGATGCCATGAAAAATGCATACCCATTTTTGTTTAGTTTTGAGAACAACACGGATGGTGTTGTTTTAAGGGGGATTGGAATATAATACCCCCATTTTGACCTCTAGAATGTATTTTCTTGATATCTAATTGTTGTAAATATGTGATGTGTGATTCCCAGTGCGAAGCTCAAGTCCAAGGCCCCTGTAGTGAATGCTTGGATTATAAAGGAAAATGTTTTATATTTTGTAGACATGTTATAGTAAGGCATGAAAAAATGTAAAAGCAATGTCAATATTTATACTGGAAATGAAATCCTAAGAGTTGGATACGGAAGAAACTTAATTGAGGGGCTATGTTATCCATTAGGGAGAGGAGAGGGGTGTGTGGGATTAAATCCTCTATTTACAAGCATCATCTTGAGAACCCATGTGCCATTAATGGTAAGTAACCACCCATATTGACTTCCTTGTTGATTTTTAATTCTATTGTCATAATATTACTAAGACATCAACTCATGAATTTAATGGAGCTTGGGATGAAGCCATACATTTGTATGGAGAGTACGAGATAGGGTTTTTGTACCCAAAACTGAATTTAATTCATGGGAATTTATTTCCCTTCATCACTATTCCATTGTTAGGAAATCAAATGTGAAAATTGGGAGCAAGCTATGCATTTTAATTTTCTAGTAGTGAAAATAATAGAAATCATAACAACAGATAAAGCCATGTTTTATAGCATAAAAATGCCCAAAAAAATCATGTGGGTTATGAAATCTAGTGGGGGATCCATGGATATCAACCCTGGGGTGATTTTGAGACTGTCAAAAGTGCAAAAATCCGAGGGGAAAATAGATTTGTGAGCTTGGAAATTACATGGATGAAATTGATGTGGCTAGAAATAAGAAAATTCAAGAGAAAATTGAAGTCATAGAGAGACTAGATTTTGAATGGATTGATAACCCTGGAGAAGGAAATAAATTTCTAAAATTTTATCACCTTGAACCTTTCTATGCCCTCCTTGAATATCACTAGAGGAATGGGGGCACCTGAGGGACTACATAGCAGAGAAGGGGACCTTACTTACATTAATCATGGTAGGTAATGTGGGTGCCAAAGATAGATGAATCCAATTGAGATGCTTGTAGCCATGTGGTTAAGCTCACTGGCTTGGTATTCTCCTTCTTTATATTTATGCATGCTTGGTAAACTTGATTATGTGTTATCTTAGAATGAGTCAGTGACTATGTCTATGGCTGGTGAGTGAGACTAAGTAGTTCCCTCCTTGGTGGAAAACATAGGCTAGCTTGGGTGTGGCCTCTTAGCAAAAATATGAAGTGTTGAACAAGGTGCGTATGATTGGGTGGAAGATTTCTCATCCATAGCCAATTTAAAACACAAATTCAATTAAAGGATAAGTGTTTACTATTGTATTTGAATATGAATTGTTTTTATAGTTATTCCTATGATAATTATCCTACTATATGAATGTTTTGTGGGGATAGAATTATCTTTGATATGTTTTTAATTATGTATCTGCAACAAAATATTTTTTTATGGTTCATGAATTTCATATTATTCCCATGGGGTGAAATTTAGAACCTTGTAGTGGTTAAATATCCTCTTCATTGGTTGGATTGATGGGTGGGGACGTAACAAGAATTCCATGATAGAACTTGAGAAGTTCAACTAGTGGTCAATGCCCAACCCAAGCGCCCTTCATTTCCCACTTGCATAGTTTCTCCCATGTCTCATATTCCCAACAAATCCCCCATCCTACCATTATGAATCCACAATTTGAACTCAAATGCCATGGCAGAGCATTAGTGCCTTAGCCTTTGCTAGAAATTTGATGAAAATATTCCAGGAGCACAAATGCAAAGAACATAAATTATTTCAAATTGAGGCATCCTAATATGACTCCATTAACTACACCACCATGGAAGCTCTACTGGAACATGATGTTGAGGATACTATGCCCCCTTTGGAATATGATCCCAATATTCTGGTCTAGGAGGATCAACCCCAAATATCACTCCATGTCTTATTTGATTTATCCACACCTTACACATTAAAATTGTTCATCTACATCAAACATAAAAATTAATTATATTAGTTGACATTGAAGCAACCATAATTTCATTAATCAACGAGTGGATGAAGAAACCCTTTTCTATATTCACCCTACATCAAATTTATGAATTATGATATCCAATGGGGGTGTGATGAAATGTGGTGTTCATTGTTAAAATTTGAAACTCCAAGTGGGTAACTAGCATCTCAAAATACATATGTTTTCTATTGAAATCAATGGTCGAATTGATCTGGACTTTGGGTCTTGTCACCATGGATTTTATTGTACTCTCTCTCAGATTTACTCATGGTTTCCATACACATCACCTTAATGGAATTGAATGTGGTTATCCAAAATTTATTTCATCAAAATATATGGATAAATTATTCAAGAAATTCCATTCAAGTGTCATTTCCTGACTCAATATCATACAAGTCATGGAATCACACACATTATATATTCACTTTGAGTTGCAATGGTTTATATCCCGGTATCAACAAGTTTTTAAGGAACCTAAGGGATTAACCCCATCGCATGGGGAGCATGAGCATGGTAATCCTTTAATATTAGGTATTTAACCTCCCAATTCCCACCCCTATCACCACCTTTTTGCACAAAAGAATGAAATTGATAAAACCATTTAGAAATGATTGGTGGTTGACATCATTCATCCCAAGACAATCCATTAATCCTCACAAGAGGTTATGATCCTAAAAATTAAGTATCTTGGCACATGTGCCCCAATTTCTACACTCTCTACAAATTAACCATCAAAGTTAAGTTTCCCATTTTTCTCATTCATGATCTCTTAGATGAGTTGCATGAAGAAAAATTATTCACCAAACTTGAACTTCACTGAAGCTACCATCAAATGTGGATAAAAAAGGTGTACATAACAAAAATATTCTTGTGCAGTCATGTTGTAGGGCCCTAGGGTTATTAGAATCTCCTAGAAAAGTTGGCCCTAGTGAGTTATTGTCAAGTTGAGAATTAGTATAAATAGAGAGGGATCCTCCCTATTTAACACACATTCATACACATTCACTCACTCTCAGTTGTAGAGAGAGAGACTACTGATGTCGGGAGATCATCTTACTATCTTTGTTATTACTTTTGGTGTTGATTCTATCTCTGAGGAAGTTGCGGGGTTTTCTCCTTTATGGTTTCCCCAAGGAAAATATTTGTGTTCATTGTATATTTTGATTGATTTTTGTGCTTGTTATTCTCTTAGATAAGATCCTAAGATCATGTAGCTTAAATGTTAAAAATATAACATGGTATCAGAGCTAACCTAAGAAGAAGACACTGTGCAGCCGCTAAAGCTAGGGCTTCCTACTTTTTGGATCTCTCTCCACATATTTTCAGCAAAAGTAGGTTGGGATGACTCTCCTCTCTAGGGCACATCTTTCTGTCAAAACATACTTTGATTCTAAGCATTTTTCAGTTTTTGACCCGACACTACTGCCGGAAATTAGGGCTTTCCACATAAGTGGAAATTTTGAGTGAGCCCAGGCCTGGATTGATCTCCTCCCCAAAATAGAAGTTTAGAGATCAAGATCAAAGTTTTTGTTTGGGTATAACTCCAGGAAAGTCAATCCCTAATTTGCTTCTGAACCAGAAAACCAGCTCTGCAGAAATTCAACTCCGGATCCAATTTTGACATCTTAACCTGGTAAGATCTAAATATTTTGCATTTCCATTTGAGGTTCTCTATTAAATATGTCTCATCATACCAATCTTGATGAAAATCTTGAGGTAGATGATAACTTCTGAGCTTGGAAGTATAGGATCTCCCTCATCCTGGGTGAAAATGAGTTGGACTCTTACATCAATGAAGAGGTTCTAGTTCCAAAGGGAGATGAGGCTAAGGCCTTACACAAGAAGAAATTGGTCATGGATAAGAGGATTATTTCTGATTCAATTAAGGATCACCTCATACCACAGGTGTCCTCTATAGAGACAACTAAAGAGATGTTTGATGCCTTGACCAAGTTATTTGAAGGGAAGAACATAAACCGAAAGATGACTCTAAGAAACCAATTGAAAAATGTAAAGATCCATAATGCGAAGACCATCCAGTATTACTTTACAAGGGTCTCTCGGATCAAGGAACAGCTGGAAGTGGTAGATGAAGAAGTAGAGAATGTAGAAATTGTGATGACCACCTTGAATGATATTTCTAGGGCATGGGACTCTTTCATTCAAGGGATTTGTGCTAGAAAGAAGCTAGTCAAGTTTAGCATACTATGGGAGGAATGCTCACAAGAAGAAGCTCGAATATCAGCTCAAGAAGAAAAGATGGGAAGTGAAGATCAAGCTCTCACATTACAATCCAAGAAAATCATAACAGACCATCACAAAGGTAATCACTCTCACCAAAAGAAAAACACTAGAAAGTCCAACAAATAATTGTCTATGTACATTTTCTTTACATGTGATGAAAGATGACACCTTGCAAGATATTTTCCTCGAAACAAAGATAGATCTCACAAGAGGAAGGGAATCAAGAAAAGACATCATGCTCATGCTACAAAATATGATGAGCCTTCCAAGAAGAGAATCAAACAAGAAAGTGATGATTCTTCAAGTGATGAAGAATATATTTTGATTTCCGCTCTCACAAGAAACATCACACATGGAAGCAATGATTATATTATAGAGAGTGGGGATTCCAAACACATGACAAGATTCAAAGAATCATTTTTGAAACTATCAGAACATGAATCACCCCACAAGGTGAGACTTGAGGATGAATACCAATATCCAATAAAAGGTAGTGGAGAATCCTCCTACAAATTAGACTTTGGAAAGTCTATGAAAATGAAGGATGTCCTATTTGCACCAGGACTAAAGAATAACCTTCTCTACAACTCTGCACTAGATGCAAAAGGTATAAAAGTTGCATTTATAGATGGCCAAGTCATCATGTGGCCAAAAGGAAAGACTATTGATGATGAAGTAGTAATTGGAGAACAAGAGGGAGGACTATACAGATTAAAGGGCCAACCAGAACAAGCTTTGGTTCATGAATCAGTAGAACCCAATGAACTTTGGCATAGAAGGATTGCACATGTACACTATAGGGCACTGCCACTTGTAAGAAAATTTGTTGAAGGTCTTCCAGAAATACAATCAAAACATGAAGGAGTATGCAAGGGATGTGCGAAACAAAAGAACACAAAGAAGACATTTCCAAGTAGCGAAAGCAAGGCTAAAGGAACTTGGAAATCATTCACTTCGATGTACGCAGTCTGATGTAAGCTAGTTCATTAAGTGGGTATGTATACTATGTTTCTTTCATTGATGTTTTTCTAGAAATACATGGATTATGAGTTCTTAGTTATGCCCTTTAGCTTATATAGTTCCCCGTCCACTTTTCCAAGATGGGAATAATATCGTTTTCCCATTCCTTTTCCATTTTGTCTTATTTTTATTCAATGATATCTTGTTCTACAACTCCACTTGGGAAATCCACCTTCAACATGTTTCTTGTACATTGAAATTATTACAGGACCACTAGTTATTTTTCAAATTTTCCTAATTTTCTTTTGGGGTAACCGAGGTTAAACATTTGGTCCATTTTGTGAGTTAATATGGTGTGAGTGTGGACCCAAATAAAGAAGAATTTATGCAGAACTAGCCCCACTCCAAAACTCTCAATAGCTTAAGAGGGTTCCTTAGAATTATGAGATACTAATGTAAGTTTGCGAAAAACTATGGAAATATTGTATCTCCTCTTACAAAATTTCTAATAAGTAATAATGTATCCTAGAATGAGGTAGAAGAGCAGGCTTTCTCCTCCTTAAAGGATGTTATGTGCACTACACATGTGTTAGCCATGTCAAATGTCACTAAAAATTTCATCTTAAAATGTGTTTCCCTTTGTCATGGCCTTGGACCAATATCACCATAAGACATATTCCCATTTTCCTTCACAAATAAGCAACTTTCTAAGATGAACTTGGGAAATTCCACCTACAAAAAAATAAATGATGGATATCCTTCACACGATTGAGATATGGTGACCATGTCTAATAGGATAGTGTTTCCAGATCAAGACATACTATCATAGTCTTAAGTATTTCTTGGAATAGCATTTTTTCTCACCATAGCAACATAAATGAGCCACTAAGATGTTGAGTTATGATTATGAGATCATATATAAGAAGGGATATGACAATGTCGTGGTAGATGCTTTGTTTATTGAATTTAAATAGGATAGTTCCCTCTTCTCCTTGTCTTTATTAGTTCTAGGATGCCTCAATGAAGCATGTCCAGAATGGCTGGCCCAGGACATAGTTTGACACCTCATCAAATGGATGTAAGAAGATCTGAACCCTCTTCACAAGTATACTTGGAACCAAAATATAATGAGGTATCAAGATCTCATTTTTCTCACCTCGTATTCAAACTCAAAAACATGAATCTTAGACAAGTTACATTCATCAGCCATAACATAACTATTAACACTCAAGTTTTCATAAAATATATGAAAGACTTAAGCGCTCATTCTTTTGGGAAGGTATGGGAAAAAATATCCAAAAATTGTTTGTAGCCTATGAAAATTTCAAAAAACATGAGGGAAAAACAATGAAGTCATATGGTACTTTGTAGACACTTCCAATTCCCATATGACAAAATATGTTGATTTTTGTGACTTACCACAACCTTTTACACCCTCCTTAGTGGTGCAAACCTTTATATATCATATTTTTAAGCTCTATGACATGTTGACTTATTGTATCTTATTGAAACCCTACCTTCATTCACAATTTCATTGAAAGAGTTTTTTAAACTTGAGGGTACCCATTTGAATCTCGACAAAACCTATCACCCCATGAAATAGATGGTCAAACAAAATAGGTTAATAAATGCTTGGAAACCTACTTGTAATTCTTTACATCGAATAGTTAAAACCACAGAACGTAATGTCTTCCTTTGGTCTAGTCGTGGTATATTACCACTTATCATGGCTCTAACAAAATGACACCATTTGAAGGTGTATGGCCAAAGGAATTTATTAATGATTTCCTATCTGGAAAGTACCTCAAGGGTTCATGCCATGGAAAACACACTTTTCAATAGAGAATCTATTTTCTATATCCTTAAATACAATCTGGTGGATCAAAACAAAATAAAACAACAAGCAAATCAGCATTGCTCTGAGCATTCCTTTAAAGTCGGAGTATTTATTCGAATCCAACCTTATAAACAAAATTAATCAAGTCTAATATATAGTATGATATCGCACAAAATTTTTATAGACCCTACTCTATCTTTCTATGTATTGGATAACTAGCTTCAATCCCGCTCTACCAAATCACTCCAAGATTCACCCATTATTTCACATCACTTGCCTAAAAAAAGTAGTGTGGTCTAATTATAAAGTAAAAAACAATTACTAGAACTAGATGAGGAAGGCTCCATTTGGATCTAGCCAACAAAAGTATTGGATTCCAGAGAACAACAACTACTCAAGTGCACAATCAATCAATTTTTTATCCAGTGGAAAGATATGATGCTAGAAGATGTCACTTGGAAACCAACATAAATTTTATAGCAATTTCCTCACCTTCAACATTCATGAAAACCCTGCTTTTGAAGCAGGGGGCGAGGGGGGGCGGATTTCAGGGTCCTATCCCAACCCAACCCACCTTACTTTAGGATTTAGTCATGTAGTTTATATGACCATCTTTTTGGAATAAGTATGTGTAGTTAGAAGT
This sequence comes from Pseudotsuga menziesii, assembly GCA_001517045.1. Lineage (NCBI taxonomy): Eukaryota > Viridiplantae > Streptophyta > Pinopsida > Pinales > Pinaceae > Pseudotsuga > Pseudotsuga menziesii. The sequence goes on along the minus strand of LPNX010221713.1, from coordinate 110,408 downwards.
CAACAATCAATGTGAAAAAATGGATCTCTATTAATTAATACCCACTAGGAATTTGGTACTTGTTAGGGTTTTGGATTTAGGAATCCTATTTAAATAGATATAAGGATATTAATTTTTTTTTAAAATTATTTTATCATATATCTACCCAATTCAAAGGTTTCCTGGCCGTAATAGGCATGTGAACATTATGTCCCAAAATTATTCTCATAATATAAAGCTTATTTCTTGCAATATTTATATTTCTGTCGATGACTATTGTTTCTTGTTCTACACTAAAATGTCTACTTGACTGCATCTTAATATATGTATACCCTATGTTGTTTTAAAATATAGGGATAAAGAACACCATGTATTATTTACCCATCGAAAAATCTTTCGTTTGTCTATTATGGGATGGAGTAGTGCAACCACAATTGAGAAGGATTCTATAAAATTAATGTGTAATGTGTTTCCTACACAAAGCTCGTATCTTCAGTTAAATTAGTAGGATTTTTCCACTTGATGTTGGCCTCCATATTTTTAGGATCTAGGTTGAGTTCCCCTCAACAAATCACATACCCTAAATACACCAATGACTACTGAGAAAATTCAAATTTGTTAAGGTTTCCTAGTACTAGATGCTTTTTAAGGTTTTTAACGTCCGCATGCAATGTGAGATATGATCTTAGTAGGTAAAGTTAAAAATCAATATATCATCTAGGTACACTATTAAAAATAAATATTGAAAGGTACACAATACACAATTCATCAAACACATAAATGTAACTAGTGCATTACATAAACAAAAAAGAATTGCTAGGAATTCATATAGACATTGCCTTCTGCCATTTCTCAAGTTGTACTCCTCGACATATATAGGTGTAAGGATTCCTTTTCTTGCTAGGATATCTCAAGCATAGGGTAGTCTCATAGCAGAAATAAGAAAGTTTCATTAGAAAGGGTTCAAAGGCAAGGAGGGTTGTGTAGAATTCACCTTCCTGCACCACTCTAGACCACCAAGCCAGTCCTTGGATCAAGGAAGAGTACCTTGATTTTTGGAGGAAAAATTCCTAGTCTATTACACTATGATACCTTGGATTCGAATGAGATTTACTTGACTAGATTTTAAACATGGATCTATGGTGCATATAATCAATGCTACTTTTTTTTATACATAACTTTTATGCATTTTATTTGGTTGTGGAGGGACAAAAATACCACATAAGAAACAAACATTTACTGGAAGAGTAATGAAGGGGTTCCTTAATGATAAATTTATTCCTATAAAAGAGTGCTTGATATCGTAAGCATATTTAACAAAAAATAATCAATGACACTTTCCACTAAACATATTCATGACATAGATAAAATAACGTGGACAAAATAGATCCAAATATTCATGCAACAAAATAAAAACATTCAACCATAGAGAGAACACAAAATAACACATATAAGGAGTTATATCCTTAAATCTAGTGAGAAATCACCTTGGTATTGGTTTAATTCAAAATAAATATCATTGTTTCTTTTGTACAATAGCAGATATATCAGGAGGGGCCCAATGATCTCCTTCATGAGTCTATTGTCTTTCTCTACATGAATAATTTCTCAAATATCATTAAAATGAGGAAGGATGAGAAGAAAAAGAGGTGAAGTTAATGTTGCATATCCCAATATGTTTGTTCTAGAAATAATTTTGTATCATGTCAGATACATCTTATTGAACCCTCATTTTTCTTCTTTGATCTCTTTCTTTATATCCATAGTGTCCCAACTATGTTCTCATGCCTTATGATTATATGTGTGAGAAGATGTGTTGTGTGCTTCCATATCAGAAGAAATAATGGGAAATCAATCATTTGTTATAACTCTAATTAGGCATGATGATGTATTTTAGATATCCTAAACCTTTGAAAAATATTTTAATCTCTCCTCAGTTATTTCTTCAATTGAAAAAAATTCATACATTTCCTCCCCTAGCAAAGACCATTTATTTCTTTGATTTTTTGAAGCTATATTCCTTAGGTGGATGTGAGGCCCCATGCTGAGGTGGCCTTTTAATGATCATGTTGATTACTTTTTTGTCTACCTATGCTCTCTATTTAATGAAAAATCATGTAATGTAGTCATATAAACCAACCCCTACTAATTTATAGTCTTTTCTCCCTTCAAAATTTGGAATTGTTTATCCAATTCAAAGTATGGAATGTAATCTACACCCCACCAAATATAAATTATGCTTCTTAATAAATATAATGTAGCAAAGGATGGTTTCAATTCATTCAAATTTTGTTGTTGTAGGGATGGTGGATTTGTCTAGCACATGGGATAGTTTGGGTGTAGCATCTTGCATCAATATGTTGTATACTTCAACATGAAGTAGTCTAATTTTTTCATCCCATGGATAGGGGAGACCATTTTTTTTATCATTGTATTCATATCATTAAATAATGGATGAAACAACATTTATGATTCTGTCCCCTTATTTTTAACAATTTTAAAATTGTTGAATTTATTTATTCTAGTTTCAATATCCATGTACAATGATGTCGTGTCTCTAATTCCTAGTGATTTAAATTCTTCAGTGAACAAAGATTTTATCACTCCTTTTTCTACCTTGGAAATTATGTGCATGGATTGAATACCTACTTCAGTATTTGTAATATCCCAAAAATTCGTAAAAAATTAAAAATTTTCAAGTGACATAAAATTTCTATGGTCGCAGCTAAGTACCTACTAAAGGTTAGTGGAAAATGAAACAGTTTATAAAAGAACATGGAATTGCTTCTTTAAAAGAACCTGTAAATTAAAAGGTGTAATATTGAAAACTTGTGTTATTGCTATTAATGACTTAACAGCTCTAATTATATCAGAGTTAGAAAAGGACTTGCATTTTGTTGCTGCTAGATATACTGATGATTATCTTTTGTCAAGTAGGTAAGAATTCTTGTGTGTGATTGGGGCTTACTTAGCGGTCAAATAACTCAAATGGACTGCTAGTTCCTTACAAGTTTAGCAGGTAAACATAAGATCTAGTAGGGTGTTAATTAAATTCAAGTCTAGAAGCTACTTCCCTAGCTTGATTAAGATGCTAGTCTTAGAAAATGTTTTAATATGTTGCTTGTCTTGAAGGAGGTAATGTCAATTATTTTTCTAGTGTTACAACTCCATAGTTTGTATTTATAACTAACACCATAATGACGTTTTACCAAAAATGTAAACAAGGGTTAAAACTTGCAAGAACAAGTACTTTTCGAAGTTCCTCAAATCGTCTGAATATTATACTCTAAAAATCTAAAGAACACTATTTATTTTTGTTTACCGTAATGCTTATTTATAATTTCCATAGAGAACATATAGCTCATGGTTTTGGGCTTAAGTTCACACCATATTGTTTGGTGTTTCTCACAGCTACCTTCACTTTAGGACTCTATAGACGTCCTTCTCTTAATGAACGATCAAGTTATTTATGTTTTTAATTATAAATTCATCATTGAGTTGTTAGAATTTTATCAGGATTCTTCAACGTTTTTAGTCTTCAGTTCCTCGAACACTCCTTCAAACTATACCACAAAGGATAAGTTCCAAGAGTCCATGGATATTCGTTTTACTATGGTTATAAGTTATAATATGACCTTCCCACAATTTTTTTTACCAACCTAGTTATTACACATAACTATTCGACTTGTTCGATTAACAAGAAAAAATTCTAGGATAAACAAAATTATCAATGTTATAACCTATAGTCTATTTCCTAAGTATCAAATCACCATGGTAAAATCAAATTATGGGAAATCATATGATCTAAAGTTTCGAATGATCATTGGTTTGATAAATGCAAATCGTTTTGATGCAGCGCTGACTATGGAACTCTACCCATGATTGAGGAGATATTTAGAAGGACACATGGGATGGTTTCATCCACACAAGGGTTGAATTATAACTCCAAAACCATAATCATTTACGTTGCAGAGCGAGGGTCCTCCATCTTGTTGGTCGAGCTGAGAGCTAACAGCCATAGGAGAACTATAACCGCCTTCAAGCTTGGAGCTTGCTTCCCTAAACAATTGTTGTGACTGTTTGAGAGAGGTCGTGAGTGGTTTCTGGTATTTTTAATGGTTGAAGTAGTTACAGGGAGTGTGGATATTGGTTTTTCTTCAGGACTTGAGGGTTGTGCTTGTCTTGAGCCTGCAAATTGATTTGCAGAGTTTGGCCAAGAGTATTTCTTTGTCTGGTTGAGTCGGTGTTCTTGTTTTCCTCTGTAGTGGTGACTCAGTTTCTTATTGTCTTTTGTCCTAGGCCAAAACGATCCACGGTGGCTGGTTACCTCAGATTCACTTGGAAGGAGAAGCTTACAGGTAAGGAATTGTTCCAATTTCGATTTTAGTTCATTTTTTAAACAAAAAGGGTTTTACAAAATTTAAGATAGATTTGAATAATAATATGGTTTGTAACTTGCAGGTACTTCTCCCGGCTTTGGCTCTATAGCTGGAAGTGAGCGTACTCCTTCAACATTCCACTTGAGCATACACTTGGTAAGCCCCGGTTGCAAACGAGGGTTTCTTCCTGCAATTTGTTTTGGTGGTTGGAAGTTAGGTTCTTTGCGGTTGGTCAGAGCGTGGTTTTGGTTTACAAGATAGCTTGTTGTTTCTTGTTTGCTTGACTCTGTAAGAGTTCGAAACCCTTAGAGGGTACTTTGTACAGGGATGCTGAAGGCTCTAGTAGCCATGATGGAATCTGGTTTTTGTGTCTCTGCCTTACGGCCTGAACAATGTGCACTTCTTTTACTTATTTGGATAGAGCTCCTCTCTAAACCCTTTGAGGTTGTCGACCTCTGTTTGGTTAATTTTTAGTTTTTAAAATAGATTTTATAAGGTAAAGAAAAGATTGTTAATCAGTCAGGATTTGTAAATGAATTCAGGGTTTTCACCTGTCAGTAATGTATGGTTACTGTTTGATAAATGTTATTTTGTTTTTGGTTAATATTTGGACAAGACTGAGTCTTAACCTATAATTATAAAGGCAATAAGCCATTTTCTTTCTATTTGATTTTGTTTTTAATAAACGGTTATTGTATTATTTTAAACTATTATCATGTAAATTAAAAAAGGATTTATAGTGCAATGCATTATGGAAATTTTATTGTGTTAAGAGTACTATTATTACTCTGTTTGGCTCATAAGGGTGATATTTAAATATACCCTACAGTTCGATAATAGCATAATTTTTACATGGTAATTTCTTAGCTCTGTTTTGTTAATTTTCCTTCAATGATTTTTACAGTTGTTACTATTTTTATAAAGGAAGGATAAGGGTAATTACTGTAAACTATAGAATAGGATTAAGTTTATCTTTCAATAACTTAGGTATTTGTACTTAAGTTACAGTAGAAACTTCTGTCTTAAATCAAAGACACATATTGTCTAGAAAACAATTGTTATAAGATTTTAATGAAAATTATCTTAACCTAAACCCTAGGTGATCGTTTGTTTATTATATCTATGTTTATTTGTTAAACTGTAAGTTTTGTGTTTATAAAGAATACTAGTATTAAAATAGTTCTATAAATAGTATGATCTCTAAATGTTTTTACATACCTATGTTCAGTTCTTATCTGAAGTAAATTCATTTGATACATAAAGTATTTACTATTTCTTTGCAGAAAAAAAGCATAAGCAAACTATAGCAGAATTTAGTTACATTTTTCATTCAGGTTAAATGAAAATCATCATATCTACCCAAACACCCAACTGTACTAGAGTACTGCCTAAGCCAGGCGTGGAAAAATAAAGTATGGAATTCTAATTCTATTTATTTCTCATTTAGCATATTTACTACTATTTCTAACATAATCTGCCAATCACTAAATCCAACCATACACAGTTACTCCTTTCTTCATAAACCCTAATTAAATACTAACATGCTTGCATTTGAAAGCTAGTAAACATTTTACTAAAGATATTAAATAAATATAATAACATGAAAACAAATAGAACATGTCAGTGATGAGGCAACAACAGCTTAAGGAGGCTATTCCTCCCAACCAACTCCTAGAGGAAGCTTAGACTGCACTTCCTCAGGACCCTCGAGCCTGTTTCCTGGTCCTCCTGATAGAGTACTGGGTGAAGGATATGTCCTTAAGACCTTCTGTCATATGACTGGTCCAATTACCTCAGTAATTCAAATATGCTCACAATAGTATGAACTTCATCCTAATAGCTACAATAAGTTCCCTCTCAATAGTTAACCCCTCAAACTCACTTTGGTAATCCCCTCCATCGAATTTCTCATGAGTAAATTCATTCACTCTGAATGATCACCTCTCAAAAATGAGCAGCCTCAGCTGTATTCAATGGGAAAATTTATAGAGATGCCTAGGTCTTCTAGGTCAGTTTTCATTTAATGAGCCACCTACTCCAATTCCACTTTCTTGGGGAATCATGACCACAAATATAGGGAAGTTTCCACCTGCAACAGTTGGAAGTAGTTTGAGGATGCTGCCACTTGTTAGTGTACTATCCACCCAATCTCCTCCACCAAGTGACCAATTAACACTCTTTTAACAGCTTCCCTAAGTTGTTGTCTCATCATTTATTTATTTATAAATAAAATATTCTGAATTACATTAATTATTCTTGACCCCAGTTGGTCATAAATTACAAACTTAGCATAAAATATAACACAATCTTCCTCAAATAACATTAAATTGTTTTTGCAAATTGGGGCATGTGATAGTATTTGTTAAATTCCTTACCACCTCTTTATAAATAATATTAAAATCTAAATAGATTTGGAGGTGGTCTCTCATTACTGGAAAATTATTGGCGACCTCAGCTCAGGCTCTCCTTTTGACCTCTGTTATTGTCTTAACCATCCTTTCTTCTATGATCTCTTATTTGTGCCTATCCTTCCATATATTTATTTATTCCTCTAGTGCATCAATTTATTTTCTTTGTTTGTTTACTTCCTTCTATGATGTGCTTTGTTTCTCTCCTTGTTTCTTTAGGTCATATTTTCTCTTTTTAGCCAATTACTCAGTCGTCATGGCATTTTTAACTGCTTTTTTCCTCCCATTTTTCAAATATTTATTTAGTTTCTCGATCATCTGATTCAAAATTGATATGGATTATGTAGGTGTTACTTGTTGGATGCCAGAGGATGCTAAAATAAGCTCCCTCTTTACCTCAGTGAGTTGATGCTTTAGAGAAACAATTTTAGTGTTATATTCCTCCAATTGGAAGTAGAGGTCTCCTACAGACTCTTTTTTTTCCTCTATATTTTTAACTCTTTCATCATTCACAACATTCTCTATAACCAGGAATATTTCACCTTCTGCAGACAGAAGTTGTTCCTGGTCTGAATGGTTCAGATCCAGAACAAATGAGTGAAGGACAAAGGATAAAGACCTTTCCTGGATGTCGTAGACACCTGGAATGTTGCTTCGATAGTGAACCTGTGTTCCTGCAAACAGATCAAACACACAAACACATAAAAGCTACCAGAAAATCATCTACTTATCCATGTTAGTGACTAAGGAATCTAACAACATGTATATGTGAAATCAAAACGACAGTAATGTGGGATGGAAATCATCTTTGCATTAATATGTATGGAGAAGTTTACAACCAATCAAGCCTTAGTGTCAACATGAATCTCCATGAGACAAAAACTTCATCCCCATAAGCTCCAACTTTTCTCTCTATGCTCTCCAATGGCTTGGGCCAAGTGGTCAATCCAACAGCATAACAATACCTCTATAGTTCCCCCACTCAACCATGGACATGAGCTTGTATTTATAAGGCTCAATAGATAGGAATCGTTGAGATATTTGTGGATGAGGTGGCCTCTAAGATCATATGATGGGGGATATCGAGCTCAACTAACCCACAATGATAGGGATAAGGGAGGACACGAGGCTCATGATCTAGAAGCCTCGAGAAACTTCTATTTTTCCCATTTTACCCATGGTACCACTTTTCTCCTCTTATGACAGAGCGGTTTAGATAAGAAACACTTATGGACTAAAGGCCATAGGCAGTGGCACCGCTTATGGCAAACAGGATGAAGGTGGTGTGAGCAAGGTATCACTCATGGTTCACAGGGAAAGCACGATGTTGAGTATTTTCATGTAGAATTGACAAACAAAATGGGTTTTCATTCCAATTGTTGGGATTAAGGGAAAATATGTAAGTCAAAGGTCTTATCACATGGTGGTGATAGGATTTGGGTGTAACAGGATGCCCCCCAAAGTGTGAGTCTTAGAGGGATACGATAAACGAGAGATTTGAGAGAACAAGTTGTCACTTCAAGGTGAAAATGTCATCTCGATTGGAGCATGTCGTTAAGTAGGAATCTATAGTACATCAATATTTTTGACTCATATACACAAGTAACCAACTCATGGCTACAGACCAATACAAGGCATATCCATGGGAGGAATAAACAAGCATGGCTACCAGACTATAGTGTAGATCCATGTGATAGAGGACTCAAACTTGGACATAGCTACCAGACATACAACGTAGATCTATGTCATATAGATACAAATTTGAGCATAGCCACGACCATTCAAATGTGGATCCATGCTAGATATACAAAACTCCATCACAACCTAGGGAAAAAGCAATGAACGCTTTAAATAAATACCCAGGTTCTTCGTCTTGTCCTCCACAAAGTATGATTCTATCCATGTGATTACAATGATCTAAAGTTGAACATGATAGAAGCCACTTGATTACCGGCCAATGATGTGAACCGTTAACAAGTGCGAGGGAGATCACCATTGATGTCAATGATTCCCAAGGTACCCTAGTATAATCTACTGAGTGTGAATAGATGTCAAAAACCCAGTCGATTCTATAGATCAAAGGTCAATGATGTGAACCTATGTCAAGAGCGAGAGAATTTGTCATTAAGGCATACAGATCTCAAGGTACTAAGTTTTTGTTTCTAAGACTATTTCCTAGATGATAAGATGATGTCGACGGGGATAGTCTTGTCGAAGGAGGGCCATGATGAGTCCCACATCGACGACATGAAACTCGGAACATAGTTCTGGAATGATGTGAATGTAGTAACCATAGGAATGACTCAAAAGTACTGACACAAAGACCGTTTTAACTTTAGAGGAAAAACTTCTTCAACTTCCCTTTGAACATCGGGCGGCACAACAAAAGACTTGGCAGCATGACTAAATGAGACAAACACACAGTGCGACAGTAGACAATGCATTCTTTTGACAGACTCAAAGGAGTGGCATGACTCATGAAAGTGGATTGTCATAGAGATCAGCTGAATACCCAATTGACTGAAATGATATGCATACAAGTTCCATGTTCAAAGGTAATGACAAACTACTGCCATTTATTTGAAAAAATGATTCCCTTCCCATTTTCCCCATCATGATTAATGAGTGCCTCTTTTCAGTTTTATGAGTTCAAAGAGGGTAACAAATACTCGGTATAGCTTGTCCAAAGATAATTCCAAACTCATATGTTTTACGAACCTGAGAGAGGAGGGGTTCGTTCCCAAAAATGGGTCTCTTAATGTTTTATTTAATGAGTCCAATGAAAGAAAACTCGGTATTGTTCATGTTTAGAGAGTCTTAATGACCATGGAAGAAGACTCCAAAGGGTATTTTTTCATATGATTTAGTCCCTAAGGCCCGAAAAAGTGTAAAATCATACCTTAGAGAACTCTTCCAGTCATCATTGGCTGGAGCGTTCCTTTTTCGTAAATAGTCCATTCAAATCGAAAAATATATAACCTACCATCAGAGAGATGACTCTTCAAATGCTTTAACAAGTGTGAAGAAGACAAGATCGCTCGATGATCTTTTCGTATTTAAGGAGCCCAAAAAGAGTTTAAAGAAGACTCCATTAGGTTTCTTTTCACTTATGAGGGATTTTATGAGCCTGAAAAGAATCAGAAATGGACTCGAACCTTTGATACTGAGTTTCGAGAGCGTGACCAAAGTGTCGTAATAAACGCTCAATGACTTTTTCCATTTTATGGTAGTACGGAAAAGTAAAAAACGAACTCCCAAGACTTTACTAATACTGTTCTTCTATCCTGCAACGAATCAAAACAAGTGTTAAATGCCCCAATAACTAACATTAATGGATTACACCAGATAAACTTTGAATAATAAGTGATTTTAAATCAAAACTATAGCATGTCAAACCCAAAAATGTGTATAAAATTCATGTAAATAGTGAAAAATCAAATCATTTTACTATTTACCCATAGTGGAGAGTATTTGGAGCACTTTCCTAGTCAGATCTTCAGTTGCTGATATCGAAAGTTTTCACCGTCGGATTCGAGCGTCGTCAGTTCCATGTAATAGTCCAAACCCTATTCTTCCTTTTCATAGTCTCAATTTTGATTTTTGATGGTATTTTGGGCTTGTATGGCAAGCCGTAAAACAATGGGAATGGGAACCATGCTTACCCCTTGCGAGATACGCGGTACCTCACTAGAACCACACCGAGAACAAAGTGCACAGGCAGTGCCACCACTTGTCTTCAATGCCGCATAGGCGGTGCCATCCCTAAAGATGTAAAATTGTTAACACAAGAAAAACTAGATCATTTCTTTGGATTTAAATGATTAAGAATGATTCTAATAGGTGTTATGATTGTTTTTGGCATGCTCTTGGTGATAAAAAAATGGTGTTACGGAAGGAAAGACAACATGATAATGATGAAGCTTTCACTAAAAGGAATACGGGATGCATAGCCACAATATGAGACTGTGGACTCCTAAAATTCTTCTGGATTCCAAGTATGGTATCGCACGAGCGATTGCTTGAGCATATACTCCGGATGTGGAATCTAGAGCAAGAACACTTCAAGGTTGGTGCTCATATTTTAATAGTAGAGGTAGAGGACATCTACTTCTTGACTGGACTTCCGAGACGGGGTGCCCCCATCTTGCTGATAGGTTCTCGAGGAGGGGATATTACCACATAAGAGTTGATAAATCGTCAATGTATCCTAGGGACGAGGACATCGGGGAAGAAAATCCCCATAAAGGCAGTGATGGACGGACCTCTATGAACTATCTTTTTTATGATTCAGAGAGTGGAGGGAAGCCAGGGAGTGCACCAGGATTCTAGGGCACACATGCTATATGCCATAGAGGGTATGGCACTTACAGTATTCAACTGGGTGGAAGCCCTGCTTTCGATATTTAAGGATCAACTGACTAAGTGTCGATAGGGGAAACTAAAGCAGTTCAGTTTTGGTTCCATTCTAGCCTGCTTCTTCTTTGAATGGGTACCATAGATGAGACCCTAGGTGGTCTTCATAGAGCTGAGAGCACGGGACCCTCGCATGTAGAGGTGGGTCTGGATTATGGACTGTACTGGAGCGAGCAGGGGGAACGTGAAGTTTAGTGACCTGTTCTTCAGTTGGCTCAAATATCAGATCCTCATGGTGGAGGATTATTCTTATGCAGGTATGGAATTCAGCGAATACCCTTACCTACCACTCCCACCTGGTGGACAGTGGGATGACATCGGTAAGAAGCAAGAAACCCAAAAATGGAAATAATGTTTTTATGTGTTATATTTTTTATGTTAAGTAACAAGACTTGAACATTTTCATGCAGACGTTGGAGCAGCATGACCTGGGGGAGTTTCCCTATTGGATAGATGAGCTGGAGCCCGCTTTGTACCATAGGGCGATGATGTGACTGGGGTGTTAGAGGAAAACCTGGAGAGTTTAACCTTAGACATCCTTGACGCTTTCATTGATGATCTCCCTCTGAGGTATCAGAGACCTACAGTGGGAGTACCAGGTCGGTTTAGTAGACTACTATGTAGAGTAGCCCGGGTAGTGATGTGCTACCACAAGCATCACTAGACAATGTATGCATGATGTATCTACTGAAAGCTAATAGCCTCAGGATTTTGTATGGTGATTTTTTCCTGAAAGCCTACATGCTTCAGATGAGGTCTCGTGACCTATTTTTTGTAAACATGTTCATATATATATAGACTTTTAACTGGTGTTTATATGTCTCAAATGGTGGATGTATTTTACATGAGTTTTATGTGTCTTTAATTGTTTATTTACAATGAACCATGTTTTATTTTAACGTCATGAATGGGAAATATGCCAATCTAGGATGTAATTAGCTAATGAGTCAGCAACTACATTATGTTCCCTAGTGATATGCCTATAAGTAATGGTTTCAAATGAACTTTCTAACAAGCGTACCCTCTGGAAGAGGCAGAGAAGTATAGGATTTCTAATGGTATAAACATGGTTTAGATGATAAACCATGAGTTGTGAGTCCATCAAGATACCAGATTGTGAACATCTTGGGAGGAAGCTTCAGTCAGAAGACCTATGACTACTCGATACTCAACAATTTTGTTGGTAGTGGGACCAATAAAAACCGCTCCTGAACTGACCAAATCTTCATCCGAGGAATTAGACGACCCAAGCAGCTGAGGCAAGATTCAAGGTGTGGCGACAAGCATCATTAGTGAAGCCGTAGAAATCCATCTACTCTGCATGACCAAAACATGGTATAAATAGATGTGGACACTAAAATCAAAACCATATTGAAAATACTAAAAGCACACTGAAAGTCAGGAAATATACATATATACAAGATACTATCCAAGAAAGACCTAGGCATAGTACCTCTTCAGGTACCACCCATTGCAAGGTTTCCCTAAATGGATTCCATCGTAGTCAACGAGCTCATAGGCCCCTTTATCTAAAACTTTAGAAATGATGAAAGGACCATACCACATGGACTCGAACTTTCCTTTCCCTAGTTTGTCGTATCTCTGGTCGTAAATCAAAATTAGGTCACCCTCATTAAAGGCACGAGGTTGGACAGATTTATCATACTATTCCTTGACACATTTCTTATGTGCCTCATTAGCCAAGGTGGCATCTCTTCGAATCTCATCAAGTTTGTTCAAATACAAAAATATTTCTTCCTCTGCGGAGATGTCTAGGAGAAGTTCGATGGCAAGTTTTAAGGATGGAATCTGACATTGAACCGGTAAGACAGCTTTGTGTCCATAGACAAGCTGGAAAGGTGTGAAACTAGTATCTATTTTCATTGAAGTCTTGTAAGTTGAAAGAGAGGAGAAAATAATGTGGTGCCAGTTTAATTTATGATCTCCAACCATTCGACAAAGCATAGTTTTCAAAACTTTGTTAATGGCCTCTACCTGACCATTAGCTTGTGGATAATATGGCGTACAATTTTCATGGAAAAAACCTAGCTTGACACTCAGCTCCTCCATCATTTGATTACGGAAATGTGATCCCTGATCAGTAACAATGGACTGTGGGACTCCAAATATAGCTATGATATGATTGAACAGGAAGAGAGTGGTAGTCTTACCATCTTCCGCATATGTAGGCATGGCCTCATCCTATTTTGTAAAATAGTCAATGGCTATGATGATGTCACCATGCCCCCTAGCTGAGGTAGGCTTACAATGGATATAATCAATCCCCCATTTGGAAAATGGGCCAATGGCAATGATGGGGTGTCTCAAAGCGGGATGTGAGCACTTTTTGGGATAAAAATGTTGACAAGGTGGGCATTTCTTAACAGCCTCATGATAGTCTTTAAAGACTGAAGGCCAGAAATAGCCAATGCGAAGGATTTTTTGGGTTGTAGCCATCCCAGATAAATGACCGCCACATGCTCCAGAGTGGCAATCATTCAACACATGTTCAGCTTCCTCATGGGTGAGGCATCACCAGAGAATAGAATCAATCCCATGTCTATACAAGGCATCATTCAGGATGAGGTCGTATTTTGTGTGGTGACGGATACGGCGGTGATTGTCACGAGATAGATTTGGCTGAAATCTTTGTGTTTGGAGATAAATAAGCAAATATCCATACCATGGGTTAGTAATGCTTATCAGGAATGGAAATTCATTGGGAAATGAATCACTAGGATCAGATTCCATCGCAGCACAGGGAAGATCACACATGAGCTTAGAAAAGACCAAGGATTTCTTTGATGTGGCTCTGGAAAATTCCAGATCAAACTCCTGTAGTATGACTATCCATCGAGAGTACTTTCCCCCGAGCACCTGATGAGTCGGGATGTAATACATAGGGTTTTGGCCTACCAAAATAGTGGTTGTGCAGAGCAAAATGTAGTGACAAAATTTTTGTACAGCAATGACCATGGCCAATGCTAACTTCTCCATGCATGAATATTGAGTTTTAGAATCCATAAGATTCTTACTAGAATAGTAAATTATGTGCTCTTGACCATTGGTATTTTCCTGCACCAAAACCATAGCAATGGTAGTAGCGGAGGCAGCAAGATACAAGAGAAAGTCCTTTAAATAATCCGGGGGGTGTATCATGGGTGAATGAGTTAGAGCGTGTTTGATATTATCAAAGGTGTATTGGGCTTGGTCATCCCAGAAGAACGGAGTGTCCTTCTTGAGGAGACGCATATAACCATGCGTTTTCTCTGCAAAATTACACACGAAATGATGGAGGAAGTTTGCCTTCCCTTGCAAACTTTGGAGTTTGAGAAGATTGGTTGGGGATGGTAGAGCTAAAATGGTGGAAATTTTCAAAGGGTCTATCTGGATGTCATCCTTAGAGACCACAAAACCTAATAGACATCCCATCTCAACACAAAAAACACATTTATGCAAATTGAGTTGTATATTATAAGGACAACATCTCAGGAAAATATCTCTAAGATGACCAGGGTGGTCTTCTCGTCGCTGTGAATGAGCCGGGAGGTCATCAAGGTACAGTTCAACAATATGTTTAATATCATGAAACGGATAAGACATCGCATGCTGGAAAGTGGCTCCAGTATTTTTCAATCCAAAAGGTAACTTCCTATACACAAAGGTTCCCCATGGGAAAATCAATGCCGTCTTGTGTTGATCGGTGGGTAATATCTCATCTTTATTATAGCCAGAAAATCCATCCATAAATGAGAAGATGAAAATTCCAGCACATTTGTCGATAATCTGATCGATATCTGGAGTAGGAAAGTTGTCCTTGGGACAAGCTTTATTCAAGTCTCTAAAATCGATACAGACTCTAATGGTGCCCTTCTTTTTATTGAAAGGGACAACATTCGATACCCATTCTGTCAGGGGTATGAGATAAATAAACCCAACTTTGAGAAGTTTCTCTATCTCAGCTTTAATAGCTATGGCCTTCCGTGGATGGACTTGCCTTAGTTTTTGCCTGGTAGGTTTAGCCGTGGGATAGGTTTTAATTTCATGGACCACAATGGATGGGTCTATCCCTGACATTTCTTCATAAGACCAGACAAAAATATCATGGAATTCTTTGAAAAGTGCCTTGTATGCTTCAGATTCATTTGTCGAGTAGTTCTGCCCAATGTGAATATGCTCGATGGTACTAGGCTTGGATGATATGTCAATCGGATTTGTCTGAGTAATGTTGCAAAGGTTTCCTTTAGAATTTGTCTTGCAACAATATAGGACTTTGAGGTTCTTTGACAATATCAGTGGAAAACAAGGATGCAAAATCATGGTTAACCGAACTGGTGTTGGGGAGGAACATGGATCTATGATGGTGATCCTCCCAAATGGACTCATTCGTATTCATAATCTCCATAATGGACTCATCGAAAGGAAAATTCTAAGAGAGATAATCCAGAACAGGAAGAGATGGTTCTAACTAGTAAGGCAGGTGGTAAGGATCCAAAGCCACTAGATGAAGGTCATCGACATGATCATCGGAAAGGGTTTGAATGGTGTGGTACATTTCTTTGTGTGGACTTAATGAGCTAGACTCAAAATTTTTTTTTCCCTTGGGCTCACAATAAAATCATGCAATCATATTCACTGTCGTCGTATCTGTGTTAGGAGGAGTGGACGAAACAATCCCCATAAGGGATGAATCCTTCAACATGCCTACCCTAATCGACTGGTAAGGAGGAGGGGACTGGCCTAACATGGGGATGTTATTAGCTAAAGAGTTCATAACATCTGGCATATAGAAATCAAGCTGATCAATGGTAACAATTCTTCCTAGATATGGGAATTGGACTGTTCAAAATACTGTCGAAGCGACAACAGTCATGGTGTAAAACCAATTTCTTCCTAGAAGAAGGTTGTAATCTAACTTGGAATCTACTACTTCTACTTGAATAGAAATATTTTTTCCCCCAAGCTTGACTACAAGGGCTGATATGAGACCGTGGGGCTGGAAACTGCATCCATCAAAGGATTTTAGAGTCGTAGGTGATGTTACAAGCTCGGGAGAGCCGATAGCTTTCCAACAAGATAGGGACAAAACTGAAGTTGAAGCTCCTTCATCTAAGACAGTCCTAAAGACTTTCTTTCTGACTACTTTCATGATGATTTGGAAAGCAATTTTGTGAGGTAGCCTAGACTTATAATTCTCGATATTGAAATGAATCAAATTAGAATTGTCCGGGTCTAAAGCTCCTAACGCAGTTAACAGATTTTTGTGTTGTGTAGGACAACTTTGGAGAACTTCCAAGGTAGACATTACACATGGTTCCTAAGTGAGATCTTCAACTACATTATAAAATTGAGAAACTCAGGAATTAGGGTTAAAAAAATCCTTTCTAAGAGTACTCTTGGGTGGATGCAAAATCATATAGAGAGTAGCCTTCTCGATGGTTAGGGGGACAATAGACGAGGATTCAGGAGAACCAGTAGAGGGAGCTTACCCTGAAGAAGAAAGGTCTTCTTTCTTATCTGCGGGTTTGTCATAATCCTAACTTCGAGTTTGCAGACTAATGGTATCCAAGGACATCATACGAATTTCCTCTGACAAACTAGAGTTTCCCTGATTAGACATGTGGTCTATCAGTTGTTGTTGAGAGGGAAAAGGATCTGTGAGAACTGTGGGTGTGGGATTTGTTTTCAAAAATTGGGTGATTTCATCTCGGCATGGACACTCTTTTATGAAATTCTCACCTCCGCATAGCAGACATGGATATTTTTCTTTTCTTTTCCTTTTATCATTATCATTGTTGGTTGGTTTTGGGTTCTCCTATAGTTTTCTAGGTTTTTATTTTTATTGTTACCTTTCTTTTTATTATTACCATAGGTGAATACTCTGAATAAAATTAACCTCGGTGGAAACCTTGGGAGTTTAAGGAGTAGGGATGGCAGTTTAGGGTTTCTTGGTAGGTTTTGCTGCTGACGGGGACTGGATTGAACCAACAATCCCATCAATAGGGACTTCTTCTGGTGGCTTTGTAGGATCGGTGCTTGGGTGAGGAGCTTGAGGAATCAAGTCATATAAAGTTCTCGACTGAGAATAGACCAAGTCCAGATACTGGGCTCGACTAATGGCTTGATCTTCAGTAACAGCACCACCCATAGCCACATCTCAGAAAATCGGAGGCAACAAAGATTTGGTAAACCAATCAGCTAATAACTGATCTGGAATAGGAGCCTTAATAAGTCTTCTTCACCTTATCCACTCATGGATATGATCAGATATGTGGGTGGATGTGTTCTGTTGCAGAGAAGTTAAGAGATCAGTACTTGTTTCATAACAAATAGGAAGCTGAAAGTGTGTAAGAAATACGGTTGCCAATGAGCCAAAATCCACAAAAGAGTGTTGTGGAAGTTCAATATACCATTTCGCGGCTGTACTAGTAAAAGTTCGTTGAAAGAGTCTTAAACAAACTAAATCATCCATAAGGGAGTTTAAA
This sequence comes from Pseudotsuga menziesii, assembly GCA_001517045.1. NCBI lineage: Eukaryota > Viridiplantae > Streptophyta > Pinopsida > Pinales > Pinaceae > Pseudotsuga > Pseudotsuga menziesii. The sequence continues at coordinate 92,744 of LPNX010221713.1, read as the reverse complement.
GAACACCATAGATGGAATGTCATGACATGGTTTTTTGGATTGTCTCCCTGCTTCCCATCGAACTTTGGAATGTCCAATGGTAACGGTACTAGAATGGGAGGCCACGAGGGGTTATGTTGGATGGGGTCATTTATCAACTTGGACAAATCAGGCAAGTCCAAAGTTTCTAGGAAAGGTAACTGACGGTTAGGTTGTGGATACTGGTAATATTGATATGGCATATAGTTACCAGTAGGACCGTAAGTAGACTGATAGACAGGTTGTTGTGACAAAGAACCATTGGAAAATCCACTCACAGGGGGTTTATTTCTGGAATCAGGACTATTAGGACCACCAGGGCCTCCAAGAGGAGGACCACCATGGCCTCCGGGAAGAGGACCATCAGGGCCTCCAAGAGGAGGACCACTAGGGACTCCGGGAGGAGGACCATCAGGGCCTCCAGTACCACCAGGACCATTGGGACCACCAGGACCATTGGGACCACTAGGAGGAGGACCACCAAACCCTCCATGTCCTCTAGGAGGTAAACATCCAAAGCCTTTGGAACCACCAGGAGAAGGGCCACTAGACCCTCCAGGGCCATTAGGGGGAAATCCACTAGGCCACCTAGGATCACCAGGACCAATTTGGACCACAAGGAGGAAATCCACCAGGACCATAAGGAGGAAATACACCAGGACCATTACGCCCCCTAGGGGGAGGACCTCCATAAGGTGGTCCTCTGGCACCTCCTGCGGTATGTATGGGTATCCCCCCATAGCTAGCATGTAGGACTAGTTAGCTTGCCCCCATGGCGTGAAAGTATTACTAGGATATGGAATTCCAGCATAAGGTATTCCTGTAGGATTGGGTGGATAATTAATGTTCCCTACAGGTATTTGATTTGCTATATAACCATAACCCCAAGAGGTTTGACTGGTTACATGTTGTGCCCCCAAGGGCTGACCTGAACTAGATGGGGAATGACCACATTAGTGTGGGTTGGAGGGGCATAAACTATAGATTTCTCTATACTAGAGGTCTATCATTGACTAGATACAATTCTGCTACCAGATAATGTAGGTCATGGCGGGGGTTGCCCCCCAGCACTAGAAGGTAATGACGAAATGGGAATTGAAGGTTGGGCCCTAGGTGCGGAAGACCTGGGAGGATTGGGAACAGACATAATATGGGAGGTGGTGGGGTTGGTAGTTTGACTTGGGTTGTGTGGTGTTACTGTGTGATCTATAATCGTTTCAATGAGTCTCATAGAATCGGCAAGTGAACGATATCCTACAGGAATGACTATGGAATGTGATGGTGGTGTGCCCAATATGTCATCTATTTTCCTTTTAATCTCCTGTGCATGGAGAATGGCTACGTGGTATTGTCTACATTCTTCTTCATCTGGAGAAACTTCTTCATAAAAGTTTAAACAGGTGCCAAATGAGGCAATGGCCTATCCTATAGAGGTATCCCAAAATGGAGCATTGGGACCATAATCCGGATGGGTAGTATCATCAACATAAAATTCTGTGGGAGAATGGAACGAAGTATTACCCCAAGAAGGTTGTTGGACCAAGGGAGGTGAGTGTGAAGGATATGATCCTCTGCTTTCTGCAACCACATTACCTCCCACTTGGGAGGTCGTAGCAGCTCCTTGGTTGATAGCTTCCATTGGATTTTATCCTGAACCAGGAATAAAATCGGGTGGCAAGCCCCATACTCTTTTGGACTATCTTAACTCAGCTAGTTTGTACATCTCCTATCTAACCTAGGGTCTAAAAAACTAGAAAATACACCAAAAATTTCCCTACTCAAGCTGTAGGTCAAACAAGCAAACTTAAAATGACAGGAGGGGTTCAGATAGTCAGGTCTCTCACCAGGATTATCAAGAAGTTGCCACTCATGATATACCTCAAGGGTATGTGCGTAGTAATCTTCCCCAATGTTGTTTTTGGTATATGGCTCCAAGCAAGATGGCCAAAGGGCTTTCTTCAGATGGATAAGGTATCCTAGTGGGGTCTCCCGATATATGCAAGGTACCTGGGAGCTCAAAATGGTAGTAGTGTTGTCTAATGCATAACCATACACAAGGGGCCTTCCAATATACAATCGAGTACGTGAAGTACCTTTCTATATACCTCAAGGGTACGTGAAAGGCCGTTCGATATTCTGATGGTACATGGAAGAACCACGCGAGTCTTGTGATGTAATGCGAATGAGTAACAACAGCTCCTACTCTTAATGACGCTCGAACACGTCTCTAACCTATCACTCAAATTGCTATGCAAATTTTAACCTATAACTACCATTAATTTTAAAGTGGACGGTTAGGTGAATGCATGGATTTTTGACAGAAAAATTAAAACCATGGAATATGCATATGCAAATATTTCACTTTACCATTCGGTATGCCTACCTATGGGAGGGAAAGAGAGTATTTTCTTTTGCTTCAAAACCAAAAATATTTCCAAACAACAATATTGATCACAAAACCAAAGACAAGAAGCACTTTCCAAACTCATTTCTCTTTTCTGAAAGTAGTCAAAAGGGAAGGAGTCTCTTTTCTCAAAATAAAAACAAGCAGCACACTATATGCATATGCACTCTGTTTTTCATTTTTTCTTAAAGCATAGATAGATCTAACTTAAAACTATAATATTTTTTATTTTGATGAGATAGTATAAATGCAAAAGAGACAAAAAAACATAGAGAATCTGAAATCTTGTGAGGACAATCAGAGATCCAATGTCTTATGCTCACTAATGATAATGACCTAATCTCAGTAAAAAAATTTCTTTTTAAAACAAGCAAAAAGAAGTCTTATATGGAAACAAAAAATGAAATCAAGATGCTTATTAAATGTTTTCTTTCAGTCTATATAACAGAAATAAAAGAGAGCTCTCTAACACCTAAGCTTTCAAAAAACAAATCCTTTCACAAAGACAACCAATAAGCACATAAGAAAATGGAGAATCAAGAAGCCTAATCTAGCTTTTGGATTCTTCAAACAAACCTATCTTTTACTACAAAATTTCAAACCACAAGCATCAAATTCTAACACAAAAGCCTGATAGTGCAGGGCTGAAAGCAAATCAACTCAAATTTTTTGCAAAAAATGAGAAAAAGTGGTCTTGGAATAAGGCCTACTTGGCACCGCGCTAGAGGGGTTTTGATAGAGTGGTTATGTCCTAGCACCGCTTTTTGATAACAGGAATCAGGCGGTGGCACTGCACGTTGCTAACAAGGTTCAGGCGGTGGCACCGCTTCTCGCCAACAACATAAGAGAGGTTCCCTGTATAAATCCAAGAACAAAGGAGAACGACAGATCAAGTTAGAAGAAGATCAGATCAAGGTAAAAACTGATAGATTGAGAGTAAAAAAGAGCATAAAAAGTTGAAATACTTTAGATCTGAGCAGATATGAAATTTTCAAACCAAAATTCACTGAGTCAGATAGCAAATTTGACTGAAGAGAGTTGGAGATGGAGCCTGGATTTGGACAAGAGTTCAAGAACTGAGGAAGATCAGATCAACTGATATACGTATCTATTCCCCAGTGGAATTGCCATATTTGTAACCAGGAATATTTCACCTTCTGTGGACAGAAGTTGTTCCTCTGGTCTGAATGGTTCAGATCCAAAACAAATGAGTGAACGACAAAGGATGAAGACCTTCTCTGGATTTCATATACACCTAGAATGCTGCTTCGATAGTTAACCTATGTTCCTACAAATAGATCAAACATGCAAACACATCAAAGCTACCAAAAAATCATCTACTTATCCATGTTAGTGATTAAGGAATCTAACAACATGTACATGCGAAATTAAAACGACAGTAATGTGGGACGGAAATCAGCTTTGCATTAAGATGTATGGAGAAGTTTACAACCAATCAAGCCTTAGTGTCTACATGCATCTCCATGAGACAAACACTTCATCCCCATAAGCTCCAACTTTTCTCTCTATGCTCTCAATGGTTTGGGCCAAGTGGTCAATCCAACAACATAACAATACCTCTATAGTTCCCCCCCTCAACCATGGACATGAGCTTGTATTTATAAGGCTCAATGGATAGGAATGGTTGAGAGATTTGTGGATGAGGCGGCCTCTAAGATCCTATGATGGGGGATCTCGAGCTCAACTGACCCACAATGATAGGGATAAGGGAGGACACGAGGCTCATAATCTAGAAGCCTCAAGAAACTTCTCTTTTTCCCATTTTACCCAGGGTACTGCTTTTCTCCTCTTATGACAGAGCGGTTTAGATAAGAAATGCTTATGGACTAAATGCCATAGGTGGTGGCATTGCTTATGGCGAATAGGATGAATGCGGTGTGAGCAAGGTACTACTCATGGTTCACAGGGAAAGCGCGGTGCTGAGTATTTTCATGTAGAATTGACAAACAATATGGGTTTCCACTCCAAGAGCTAGGATTAAGGGAAAATATGTAAGTCAAAGGTCTTATCACATGGTGGTGACAGTATTTGGGTGGTGACACTCTCTTTTCTAAAAAAATGTACCTTTTCAGTAAGCTTTGTTGATAATCATCCATATATTGTTGAGTGATTGGAAGAGATTGAGCCATCAATAAACTATCTAAGTCTCTCGTTTTGTTAGCTTTTTCTTTGATCAAGGAAATGGCATATGTTGACTCCTACTTTCCTTTTAACATTGTCACTATTGGATTATGAATCTTGTTCTTTTAGTTTTACAAGGTCTTTACTCTAAATTTCAAAATATAATTCTTTACAGTGATAGGCTCAAGTTTATTTTTGTATTCTTCACTAGAAAATGCATCCTAAAGGTATTTATTTTATATAATACTACTTGACCCTTGTCCCATACATATGTCATCCTTAGTGTCACATCAACAGTATATAGTGTGACTTGCAATGCCCTCTGGTCTTAGGGTTACATCTCTTTGTACTCTTTCTATGGTAAAGGTTCAAGTGTTGTGATAAAAAAAAAATTGGTGACAAGTTCATACTTGGGTATCAAATTGGTCTTTTCTTACAATTCTTAACTCTTCATGCCATTGACCTTATTTTGTGCTTCTTACCTTCTTTTCTATTCCTCTTTTAGTATCTACAATGGGTCGTTGATGCTCATTGGCTATATAATCCTTTCCCATGCAGTTTGAAGTATTGATTCTTATGTAGTGTTGGTGATGTGCATGCATGATATCTCTTTGTAGGATACGTCAGAAAATAAGTTAGCAAATACAAAAAATGATGAAGGGGATGGAAAATGAGATACAACACCTCCTCCTTGTTAGGTCTCTTCGGGGTGCCTTGCTTCTTGTTGGACATTCTCTAATATTTGTAGGCTTTTTGGGTGATTTATTTTATCTGATCATGTTCCTGAGGTCCTAATTTGACCTTGTTTCTTTCTGGTTCCTCTTGCTTAGGTTGATCAATGGATTTTATCTTCTCAGATTCTACCAAACTACTAAAGGTAACGACAAAACCTTTGGAAAATTTTGTTTTTCTCGGATTGAAGGATATTTTCTAAACCAGGAGACTAAGTTCTCTCTTGATCTGCTTGTGGTTTCTCCTTGAGTGATCCTTCCTCTTAAATCAATGGTTGGATTTATATGATCATATGCTCTATCGATGGTTGATTTTTCCTAATCTCTTCCATAATAACTAGTTTTCCTAATACTTATTCAATTGTGGGAAATGTTTTTACCTCCACATTTTCTTCTATTATAACCATTTGTTCCTCAAACAAAATTCATGTTTGATGGAGGGGGGAATCATTGTTGTGTCAAAATTTGGTCCTTTGTAACTGGTGTTATGGATGTACCTAGTTCTATAGTAGGTTCTCATTGTCATGTTATGTGCACTGGATATTGAAATGTCTCTTGAAGGTCCTTCTTTCTAGTCTTAGGTGCATTGGTATCAACTCCCAAACCTAACCTCCAAGGTCTCTTTTTCACTTGAATGGGTTTTTTTATACCTTGGTTTTCCTTTCTTAACCCATGATCTTGTCATAATCCCATGGATTTCATAATGGGAGGGATTTAAATATGGGCATGAGTCCTTGGGAGGTGGGGGAATGATTATTTTTGTTTCTCTTTCTTCACTAACTTTAACGACTTCTTCCACTTCTTACATGGGGGTAACCTGTCATATTCATTCCTGTAGTAGCTCGCCCATAGCTCCCAAGTCTACTTCCTCTTCTTTATGGCATTCATTGTATAAATTTTTTAACTCTGCATCCTTGAGAATGCCAAGGTAGGATATGTTTCTTTTAATGAGGTACTTTCTCATTTTCCACAAGGAACCCCTCTTGTGCCTATTGAACTTTTCTTGAATAAGCTCATTATATATTTCTTACATATGAGATTCTGAGGCCATGTCCTATTTGGTCACTACTGCTCCTTTTGGTCTATAAAATGTGTAGCACACATGGACCTCATGTACTTTAGAGGAAGGAGTAGGGAAATATTGACTAGATATCTTGATAGGATCAACTTTTCCCTTAATAATTTTGTCTACCTATTCATAGGACTATTTGTTATCCTACATTTCAATCTCATTCCTAGTCCCATGGTCCTAAGGATTGTGCATATTCAGAGTCTTTTCTTTATTAATCATATTTCCAAGATTTATCGTAAGGTAAATATAACCCATTAATAATCTCAATGTCCTCCTTAATACCTATCTTGTCATTCACAACATATCCCCCCATGGCTATAAGGAAGGTTTTCATGCCCTTCCTCCTAGATTTTACAAAGTGGAGGTCATCCACCTCCACCATTTGTCTCAAATATACCAACACAAACAACTCGGGGGTTAGTAATATGGGAATCCTATAGGGTGTTGTTTCAGTTCCATATAGTCTAATCATAGTGTAGTCTATCCCAAGGTTCTAGTCCTCCCTTTTCACTACTTATCTCAATTGTATATAAGTAATGATCCTATTTGACATTCTTCCAAGTTCCCTATACAACAAAATATTTAAGACATGTCACACCCACTTCTCCCTTCTTTACTCAAGGTATTTAGTCATATACCTTACTAGGGCTTCCATTCTTGGTAGACCTACCAAGAATGGAATCCCTAGTAAGGTATATGAATAAATACCTTGAGTAAAGAAAGGAGAACTAGGTGCGACATGGATTAAATATGTTGTTGAATTAATGTATGAGGCCTATTCATTTTTTTTGGGTAGGGAACTTGGAAGAATTTCAGATAAGAACATACCCTATATGATCTTGGTAGAATATGAGGAAGTAAACAAGATATGAGGGATATCTAAATACCAGTGATGCATAGAAATTGACCAATTATTCCCTCATCTTAGTAGCGATGGATTCAACATACTTGAAATCAAGTGCATTCCTTGCATTGTACGCGTCCATTAAGGCTATCATCCCCTCATTGATTCTCATCTAATTCTTGGCCCATGATTAGTGTGAAGGTGGAGAATTACTCTTGATCCCATGGTGGGAAATTTTTTAGTTTCCATGTGGTCGAGAGAACCTCCTCCTTACCTTGATTATGTTAGTTTTTTTTATCTTAATAGTGAAATTACAATAGTACTTGAAACAAAATGAATATTTAGAAACATAAACATTCACAGATGACACATAATTTATCCTAGGGAAACCATATATAACTTGAGGGAGAAAACCCTAGCAAAATATTCCTTAGTATATTGATAGATAGCAGAGAATGTATTTACAATGATAATATTACATCAAGGACCCTTGATGCAATATTGAATAGAAATACCAAGCACCCCTGGTGAAAAAACAAAGCTATAGAGAAGATAGATTAAGAGAAGAACCCAATAGTATATGCAACACAAAACCAATTCATTTTTTTTGTCACATTCACAAAATAGCGAATGCCTTAAAGAGAGAATTCTCTCTTCACATTGATCTTAGCAATTCCTGCATAACAAATGTGAAATCCTTCTCATTCTTGGATTATATCTTTATCTTCTGACTTCAGGATGAAATTGTCCTTCAATTGGATGCTAGACCACTTAGATAGGTTTCTAACTCAAGTGTCGTATTTAGTCTAAATCAAGTGTTGTATTTAGTCTAACTCAATCAATTAGATATTATTTGTTAACATTCAGTTAACTATTTTAACTGAAGTCTTTCTCGTTAACATCACTGAAGTCAATAATTCGAGTTCTCTCTTATTTAAATGAAGTCTTGCTTGTTAACATCACTAAAGTCAACAATTCAATTTCTCTCTCATCTAACTAAAGTCTTTCTTATTAACATGACTAAAATGAACAATTCGAGTTTTCTCTTATCTCAACACATATAATCTTTATCTCTTGTCTTATCTACATGGTCCACTTGGTACAAATATAATTTATTTATCATATCAAATATACTAAGGATATTTTCTAATGATGTAATCATATTGTTCTACTATCATTCCAAGTGGTCATATGCTAAAGTAATTCACTCTATAGGCGACCAGTCTCTAGAGGATACTTAATAGCTTATCCATCTCTAAGACCATGGTTAGTAGTATGTCACACAAAATTCATGCTTCGACTTGCAAAGTGTTACATCAACACATGAGGCACCACCTCAATACATGAGGATCTATCTTGACACACGAAACCTTAGTCTTGAAAAAAAAGATTGTACAACACTGTCACTTTGACATACAAAGCACTTTCCTCAACACAAGAGGCTTAACCTTTACACATAAGATGGATTAGTCATTCTTGAGTCCAACTCAATATTCTACTCCAAGTTTCTTGAGTCCAACTCAAGCTCCGTAAGGTGCTACCTCGACAATCAAGGCTCAATCCTGGAACACAAGATTGACTTGGAGAATGACTCATGATGCTATAACTTTAAGAGATTATACTTGATCTTATAGAATATTTTGTCCCATTGAGCCTAGTTCATTTTCTTGTACCTACCCATGTATGCCTCATGTGAGACCATAATAGTTCCTATGGAATTACTCAACATCTGAGCTATATGAAGGGAATTATTGTGGAATAGGATGGACTAACCATCCTTAGTGGTGACAACAGACATGGTGTGGTTATACTTTCTTGTACAAAGTTGGACAAATTCTGGGAAGGTGTTTGGGACAAGGTGTTGAGCTAATATAGAGGCCCATAGGTTGTTTCTAGATTAAGAGGATAGGAATTTTCCATAAGAATCTCCTATGAGTTGCTTAGAGGAGTGCTTTGTTGTTTTAAGGGTGGAAATTTGGGATAATTCATCAAAGAAAGTGGGATCCTATGAGGAGTAGGAATCACTAGTATAAGATAGGCCTGACATAGATAGATATGAGGAACATTATGAGGTGGTATTTCTCTTTTGAGGCATGGTTGATGGATTTTTAAAGCCATCCGACAAAGAGGAAAAGTATAAAGGATAAAACAAATAGGTAATTTCAATATAAATTGCCACAAATAGGGAGGGGATTATCAATAACCTACCTGGTTTATGAGTAGGGTTGTGGACATGTGATGGATGATAGTGGTTTGTGTATTTTATCGCTCGACTAGTAATGAGGACGTAGTGTTTTTGGGTAGCATGATCTTGGAGGAAATTTGCAATAGGACAAGAATCATAATCACTGATAAAATTGGGTAGAATGAATTATTCATAATATTATTTGGTTTGGAAGATCTCAGAATTCATGCTACATTCATGGCGAACATAGGTTGGTTTCATCACCCTATCTAAGCTGGTGGTACACATTCTTTTATGTCTAGTCATTGCTATTGACAAGGCATGTCCCAACTTCATTAGGTCTCATAAGTTGACAAGGAATATTGAAATATGTTAATTGTAATGGAATCTATGGAGGGATCTCATTTTTCCCACTAAAGCTTTGACCCCTATCTCTAATAAATGAGTTAATATAGTTAGCATGAATGGCATAGATGAAATCGTGAGGATTTGAAAGATTGAATATTGACCATTGGTGTGGGAACCCCCTTATTATTCCATGTGCTTGTACCTTTGTGTGAATGGTTGTGATTAAGAGTTATAAAAATGGGCGATGCATTTGTGCCATTTTTGTAGTCTCTCCCTTAGTATTCCCTAGGCTTGTACTTTTGCATGAATGGAAGTGATTAAGAGATATAAAAGTGCTTGATGAATCTTATCCCTTCGTGCGGGGTGTCTTTTTGCTATATCTCTTGTATGTATCTTAACACGAACAAAATTGATTACAAATTGTAAAAGTGCTAAGCATATCATGGTCATTTGAATGGAGTGCCCCTTAATTAAATCTCGTGTGTGTATCTCTGCGCAAATAGTTCCGATCATCAATCCTATATATGCTCAATAGATCCTAACCATCGACACATACATTTGCATTACTTACTCTTTGTGGATGAGTGGGATATTACAATTCAAGGATCTCATGACCCCGAAGCCTTACTACTTCAAATTTGTTGAGGAATGTTTGAACCAACTAGACTAGTATGCTAAGTAACAATACCTTATATTTGAAGTTGTCTTCTAGGTGTCGTCCTATTTTACTCATATCTAGTGGTATCCTAATTTGAGATTAAATTTTCTGAAGTACTTGGCATGTTGCATTTGATCTAGTAATCATCAATATTTGATAGAGTGTATCAATTATTGAGGGTTATATTATTTAATGCTTTGTATTCGATACACATTATCCAAGTCTCGTTCTTCTTGGTGTTTATACAACATTTATCAAGTCTAAAGAATTGGTATGCATTTTTAAAGCAAAGCAATTCCTTACTCAATCCAAGTACTTCAAATTTGAGCAAGTGGGACAACAAATTGCATGGTTGGTGGACAACATCCTAAATTTATTTACTTTATCATTGAGATATATTGTCCAAAGGACCAACATTTCTACCTCTAGTTCAATGGGATCCATTGCCACTAAGGGTGATCTACCAATCCATGCATTGATACAACTTTGGATCATGAAATCCATCAATCACGACTAAATGAATAATCATAGTAGGATCCATTGTGACAAAGTCTCGTTCCTCGTGTGGCAATGAATCATTCTTGGTTCTGAAGATGGAATTTCCAACCGAGGAATGGTTTCCATTCATTTTACACATTGACAAGGTAAAGGTTGTTTCCCATTGCTTGGCTTTAGGGAACTTACCAAATATTTGAAATATTCTTCCTCTAGATGAATATTCTCACCCATTATTGCACTTGCAAAAGGCTCTTCCACAAAGCATACGTCACATGGATCCCACTCACAATAATATTAGATGATCTGAACCAGGTGTCCTAGAAACCAAAGTTGAAATTAACTCAAGGCTCACTTAATGAAGAATCAGTTATAGGATCATTTGTATTGAACTCAATTGCAATTCCATATGAGGTCCATAATGTAACATCACACCCATTTCTCTAAAAGGATGAATTTTGGCCTACACATGATCATATGGAGGTGGATTTTGAAATTGTATCCCTCTAATAAGGTGACCTCCCATTCATGCATGGTTACTAGGACATCCTTAAATAAAAACATCCATTTTTTAATGTTAAGATCTTATAAACTTATAGTCCTCCTTTACCTGAGCAAAGCACCACATAGTGAGATACTTTGATAATGACCTTGACTGCAACACACTAAATCTTATTTACAAATTCATATTAGACAATCTGACATAATTTAAACAAGGCTATAACATTGTTATACATTGTCAACAAATTTTAGTTGGTGGAAAACCTACAACTTTATGTACTTTATCATGGAGATCTATTGTCCAAAGGATCGACATTTCTACCTTTGGTTCAATGAGGCCTATTTCCACTAGGGGCAAGTTCAATGTAAGCCTCATGAGAAGCTTACACAAAAACTTTCTTCCCACTTTAAAACCTATACATATTGCATACTCAATCATGGCAATCATTCTAATTAGTTAGAATAAACATGTGACATGCACATGATGATATTGCTAGGCTTCACATGACATATGTTAGGGTTTTTTATTGCAAGATGCATACAAATTAGGGTTTGACGCACTCTATGTGTGATAGAGGTTGGCAAACCTAGATACATGTGCTTATGATGATAGCAAAACCTAAATATGCATAATTCTGGCTCCCACGATGAGTCATGCAAAAGGAGAATTGATTCATCGCTATCATCTTTCCCTTCACGGGATTCAGGTGGCAATGGATGCCAGGAACGTACGATGATTTGGGGTGAAGGTAAGTGTAGCCCAAGGATTTGTAAAACAGTCGAAGTGGAGAGATCAAATTGAAAAGAGTACGTAATGATGCTCTGACATGAAGTGCATCCATAAGAGTTTTGATGTTTGAGGAGACATATAAACCGAGACCCGTGAAGGCAGCTGAAGCTTTTGCATGAAATCCGCCTCCTCTGTCTTGATCTTCATCATATACAGTTTTTTTAAGCAGAAAGTAGCGGCCCGTGAGCATTCAGCGGGCCCGCAGATTAACATAAGAATATCACTCTGCCTGCAAAAATGTTTATCTATCAATCACAGTGCAGTCACGGGCGTTATGATCAAAGATCTCGATAGGCGCATATGCTCTCGATCCCAATCCCTTATGAGAAGAAATACCGCAATAATGAGAAGCCATCGGCAGAGATAACAAATAGAAAGAATCTCTGATGACGTATGGCTTCGAGATTGATAATCTGGCGTTCAATAATTTAAATCAAACACTGTTTGATAATATTCCAGTTTGATAATTAAATTTGAAGCATGCTTTTCAAATAATAGTGCGATCCCAAGCACCTTCGCAACTTCTCAAATATAAAATCTCTCTCTTTATGAAAAGCAGACCAATATCGAATGGATAAAAATATCAATATCAAATGGGAATGAGCCATAATCAACTTCAATGGCTCTTTTGTTGTGATCGATAATGTTGAATCCAGTTATTCAATGGCTCTTTTGTTGTGATCGATAATGTTGAATCTAGCTATTCAAGTTCCTGGTCCTCTCAGGTTTCTTCCAGTTTTCATTTACATGGTGCAGCGTATGTTTGTCTTTTATACAAAATAAAACTATCGATAGGCCACACGGAGGGTAGGAATTTGAAATCAGATCAGCCTATCAAATTTGTTGTGGTTTTGGTATTTGATTGTCAAATTGATCTGTACAAGAAAGATATATATATATATTTTTTTTAAATTTAATTCTTTTGTTTTTACTTTCTATTCTTGATCTATAGACATTGAATTAGTAATTTTGGTGACTAAATCTCCACAATTACTAACTACTCTACCGTTACATACTATCAAATTCCAAACTATATAAAATTCTCAAAGAGATCGTACAATTTATGAAAAATTCATTTGTAAAATTGTAAACTTTGTAAAATTGTAAATTTTTATTCTCCAACATTTCAACTTTATCAGAACAGAGTTATTTGTAATTGTTGTTGGATAAGAGTTGAATTTGTTACACAAAGGCGATTATTTCCTGCATTTAGTCAATATGTTAACATAATGTTAGATTGGTTGGTATTTGTAATGTTAAAACATTGAAGATTAAATCAATATTTCAAAGCATTCCCCTTCATTCATCACAGCTATGGATAGTAAAGATTTGACTTTAAAGCATAATATGTTAAATCATTTATGTATATAATAAATATTGAGGTTAAGTGATGGGAGCCAAACTATGTAGAATGAAATATAATGATTAGTGTTATAAACAATGTGAATTGTTTTGTAATATTGATAATAAGGAGCTTAAAGTTAAAGCTTCTTAACAAAGTTAAGGAAATAAATAATATATAATATTCATCAAATATGGTGGATACACTTGTTCCTTGAAGGTAGTACCTTTCATTCTTAGTTAAAAAGTTTTCCATTTATCTTGATTTGAGTTGTCCTTTTGACATTTGTCCACACTTTTTGGTAGGGAACTACCCATGCAAGACAAGTATGCATTATGCATATTATTAGAGTGTTTTTGCCTAAACTTAGTACAAGTGACATTTTTCCATTTGTTTACGAAAATGCATCATCAACATACAACATGCAGCTCAGTGTTATCACCTAAACTTAGCACAACTGACATTTCGCCATTTGTTTACAAAAATGCATCATCGACATACAACATGCAACTCACAAAGTTTCATTTTCATAAAAAAATCAACATGTGCAATGAAGTTATTTTGCATTGTCAAAATTTTGTTGACCCATGTGGATTCATAAAAGAGGAACCCATGTGATTGTGCATACGAGCGGACTTGTAAATTCCATGGTGCATTCAAAGCTTCCCAACTGCATTTTGATTCAAAAAGAGGTTCAAATTGGCTTCTACCACATACTTGGGAATTCAACAACCCCATGTTTGTACCTAGAAGTCACTTCATGGAGAAGAGCATTCACATCTTGAACCAATTCTTTGAAGACCTCCAATTCAGCTATAAAAGGAATCCATGGGCATGCATTCTATAAGTGTTGGGCACCCTATATGCAAGTTAATTAAAGCCAACATACAGAGTGTTCAATATAAATTGTCAAGCCAGGAAAGTCTCTTATTTCAAGGATAATGTGCACTATATATGCTTTAAACACTAAGTAGTTGATGCTGTAAATGAATGACCCTACTTTTCTGTTCAACCGAACTCATCCCATATTCTACTTAATCTAGCTTACCTTCTTAAGAATGCAATCACAAATACCTTCTTACAATCCTTAATCTAGAATTAAAAGATTCAGGAAATAAACATCTAGATTATTTTTGCAGAAAGTTAAATCCTTAATTACCAAACCATCTAAAGGTCCATCTCAACTATCTTAATTCGAATTAATCTAGGAATTCAAAGTACACGAATTAATTTCTACAATTATAAATATGAAGGAATAAACTACAAGGACCTAAAGAAAACAATAATTGAAAGAACTAGGGATGAACAAGGCTGTCACAGCTATCACACAGTTGCATAAGAGAAAGTTAACCTACACAGTCGACTGTCACACTACACCACTGCAGTTTACAAGGGATGCAATTACTGATCATTCAAATGAACACACAGCAAATCGATGACTGTTGTAGCTTACTGTAAATAAAGGAATTTATCACAAAATCCAAACCACACAACAAAATAAATAAAATACCTAATTAACTCGGCAATCCCTGTGGGAAGGCGGGCCCAGCCTTCACACAGAGATGCTGGAAGTAGCACACGTTAGAACACCGAGATCGGAAGAATCAAACTCCTTGTATTAAAATGGTAGATGAACACGCAAGCTCAGTCACAACTTATACAATAAATTTGATTAATTTTTCCACCCCTGGATTGGAATAGTTCCCAGTATTTATACAATTACAATCATAACATCTTCCCACTATTATCGGGCAGCCATGAAGATCTCTGATCTTCAGGCTGCCCCAATTACGATAAGTTGTTACAGCAATGGCAAGATGGAAGTAGAAAATATAGGAAGGCTATTGCTTGAGCCAGAAATGATGATCATGATCAATCGAGAAGATACTCCATTGATTTAAGCTATTCTTGAGCAGCGGTGCACTGTTGCCTTTGAATATGTTGCATCATATTGTAGCTACCTTTGTACAGCTTGCGTGGAATAGTATCCTTTGAACGCATTCTTTGGGAAACGATGGAATGGATGGTGATCATCTCAATAATGAATGTTCATTCCTCTCTTGGCATGCTCATCCTGCTACACTTGTATCCTTTACATATCGAATTATCTTTATAAAACCACCATATGTTAGCATAATTCAAGATGTAAATCCCTTATTACAACAATCCTAAGCATTAATAAAATAGGACAATGATTAACCATACATGTATGAATTGAGGGACCGAGTGAAAGAAAAACATATGTTTAGTGTACATAATAGAGTAGGATGAGGCAAAAAGAGGTAGGTAAAGGTGGTAAAAAAGGGGTCATTTCTGGGCCCAACATCTCCCTCCAACTGTCCTGTTCCATGTCCCCATGCAACAACCTCCATTAGTCTGAATCTGAATCTGGAATTGTACTTCGTTCATGGAGAGAAGAAAAGTTATATGGGAATTCATGTGTTCCCTGTTTTTCCAAGAATCCCTTATGGACAACCCAATATCTCCAACACATCTGCTCTTCTACCTTTGTTAATGAGAAGTCTTCCTTGTATGGTTTTGCTGGCCACCATATGAGAGGAAATTTGAATTTGATTCCCAGTCAATTAACTCCAAATTCCTTCATGCATCCAACATATCCCTCCACCCTGGAAAGTGCATGTTTAAAATTCCTGTAACAGTAGGGATCTATATTTCTCAAGGTTGAAGAGGTAACCTGCCATCTGTGATGGCTACCTTCAAAAGCCAATTGTTGATGCTTGGAAATATGGTTGACACAAGCAGAGATAACCTTTTCTTGAAGTTCCATTATCCGTTGAGTTTGGATGGGACACACAAGTACATTCTGTTGACGAGGGTTTTGAGGTTCGCTTCGAATCCAAAGGTTAGAGTGGGACTCATTATGAGAGAAAGTTTGGAAGAATCTTTCCCACTGAACATGTTGCTAACAAAGGAGAAAAAAACCCTCAGCTGAACATCACCTGAGAAAGGGATAGGATTCAAATGGTGATCCAAGGGACAAGCCAACTCATGCAAATAAAGATCACAAAGCAAGTTTTGCTCCTCAAAGTCACTTTCCAAAAATGTTTCTAGGAATTTAGTTTAGATCGCTATTTCATACGGTCTCCCTTCTTTTACAGCCCTCGGTTTAAACCAAATGAACTGCTCAAATAAAAACACAGGGTAAGAGGAGGATGGTACTCTAGTACCCAATAATTCCTGAGAAAGAGTATACATCTAATCTTTTTCCACCTGCATGGATTTGAGATTTTTCAGCTCCTTTAGCTCCTTCTGTAATTCTTCCCCATGGATTTTTTGGGACATGAGTTCTTCTACCCATCTTTCCTTCAATTCCCTAATGGTCTTCCTATGTTCAGCAAGGGAAACCATCCCTTCTTGATACCTCTCCACCTAACTCCTCCACTTCCTCACTTCTATTCTTAGGATTGAGCGTTCTTTTGTCAGCCTCAGGATTTCTTCATCTTCAACATGTTCTTCATTATCAGAATCCAAATTGAATTTTTTTTGCTGAAGTTGAGTCCATACCTTATCATCTGATGTTTCAATTTGAACACCCTGTACTGCCTGCATAGATACTTCTGAAATCACTTATGGGGGTGCTAGTTCTTGTGTAACAACATCCCTTCCTTGAATTTCTCCTGCATAAACTTCAACCATATGTGCCTTTGAAACAACTTCTAGGGATGCTAGTTCTTGTGTAACAGTATCCTCTCCTTGGAGTTATCCCATAGCAACCTCAGCAGTTGATTGTGAAGGTGTTGGTTCTTGTGTGACAACCTCTTCCTAAATTTTAATCTCCCCATCTACCTGATTTTCAGCTGCATCTTTGATAGGGGGATGCAAGGCCACTGGTTCTTGTGTAACAGAGCCCTACCCTTCTATTTCTTCATGCTGCTGGGGTTGTAGAGTTGCTTCCATGTCTTCTACAAAATGGAGTAGTTCTTTGAGGATTTCAGTGTCCCTCGAGGATTGTGATTGAATTTGTTCATCCTCCCCTAAATCTAAATAAGGAATTATATCCATTTCGGGATTGATTTCTTCTTGTTTCCTGAGAATCTCCATAGAAATTTCTAGGGATGTTGGTTCTTGTGTGACAACATCCCGGTTAACTTCCTCATTTTCCTGCAGTTGGGGTTTCGTTTCTATTAATTCTTTGTCCTGAGATGGTTCAGGAGTCACACCATAGACTTATTCATTAAATTCAGGAATATTTTCAACCTCTGGTTCATCTACCCCAATTTGGGTGGCAACTTCAATGAGAATATTCAGGGTTGTTGGGTCTTGTGTATCAGCATCCTATTCAAATTCATCATCATCCTGTTGTCGGGGTTCCATTTCTATTAGTTATGTGTCCTGGGATGGTTCAGGAGTCACATCATAGACTTCTTCACTAAAATCAAGAATAATTTCAGCCTCTAGTTCATCTGTCCCAATTTGGGTGGAAACTTCAACAAGAATATTCGGAAATGCTGGTTCTTGTATATCAGCACCCTGTTTATCTACTACTTCCCTTTGCTGGAGTTTCTCTTGGGGAGCTTCACCATCCTTCCAATCAGATTGTCCTTCTTCTGTTGGTTGTGACTGTAATTGTTCATTTTCCCCCTTTTCTATACCAGGGATCATTTCGGTATCCCCCGCTTCTATCTTCGATTCTTCATGTCCTTGTTCTTCCACAGCTGTAGGTACGGGTTGTTGTGTCACAAAGGCATAAACTATGAATTTGTAGCCTGACTGGTTAAATATTTCTCCACACATAGGGTAGACCACTCTTTCTTCCTCCTCACCATCCTCGGTAGGAGGTGATCCTTCTGATCAGTCTGTAGCTTCAACCAGTGTGTGCAGCTTCCTTTATACCTACTTCCTGCATGCTTCCTTCCATTTTTTTAGTTCTTTCCGAAGTGATTGTACTTCCTCTAATAGAACATTTTCATACATAAGCCCTTCAATTTGAGGTTCTTCTGTAGACGGTTCCTGTGGGGCATCATTTTCTTTGGGTCTCAGAATGGGGAATTCAATCTGTGCTTCTAGGGTTTCCCATCTTTCTCGTGCTGCTTCAGCTGCTGTAACTAACCTAGTTCTTTTTCTTCTTATTGGTGGTGATGCTTGTATCTCTTCTTTTGATCTCCTTCTTTTCCTTCGTGGTGCAGGAATCTCCAGATTTGCAGCTGATGTGGAAGGGATATCTTCTGTCTCAGCGTTTTCCTGTTCTTCTTCAATCAGAGTTCCCCCCCATTCAGGGGAAGATTCAATGGTCAACACCTCTGTGTTTCCTTCTGTTATCATGGCTCTAACATCCTCGGCTTCAACTTTCACAGCATCTACTGCTGCTCCAGCTTCAACCTCTACTGTTAGAGCTTCCATATTATTTAATCTCTCCACAAGGTTTTCTCATGCATTTTCCTCCAATTCTTCTACTTGGTCATCTGACTGATCATCTGATCTAGTCTCATCCTCCCCCCAACTAAATTGGAGGGACTTTGATCCTCCTGTTGCTCCTCATCTCCCCCCAACTGTACATTTTCATGCTCCTCTTGGTTTTGAACAACCCCCAAGAGTACAGGTACTTCTACTTCTTCCTCTATTGGAACGCCAGGAAAAAGGGCGGGTTCTTGGTTTATATGAATTTGACCTGTGAATTGCTCCCATGTTTGGTTCCTTTGAGATAAGGCCCGTAAAACTATTAATTTGATTAGGCCATGGTGGGTAAGGGAGGAGTTTGGGTGCTTGGCTGTTCTAACAAACCCCGCCATATGGTGTAGGTCATTAAATAGATAAAATGGAATGTTCAGTAAGGCTTTATGGCAAAGATGAGATAATAGAGGAAGTTTAGAATAATAAATAGTTTGATACCTACCTTCACATGTGATATACTTCTTGAGGAAAACTGCTACTTGATCCCATGGTCGAGGCAGTTATTGTAATGCTATCCCTCTCCTTGACTGATGAATTTTCTCCCCCTCTATTAGAAAATCCTGTACTGCAGTAGCATTAGGGGTTCTTCGACCAAACCAGGATCTTCCCAACTGAGGAAGGCCGGTGACTTCAACCACTATTGCTTCAGAGAATTCTATACATAACCCCCAAACCTCTGAGTGGGTTTCTGTAAGATTTAAGGCAAATTGTAGAGTTGTCTCTCGATGAAACCCATTCATGCGTTGGAAGAATTCAGTTCATCCCGTAGCTTCAAAAATAGCTAAAACTTTAGCATTTCTCCTCAGCTCTCGCGTATTTGGAGGTTCATGCCGAGCTGGGATACCCATGTTTGTTTGACTTCATAATTCTTTATCAGTCTAACAAATTACTGGTCTCGACAATGGAGGTTAAAGCACAGAGTATGCGTGAACAACTGAGAGTGGAGTTGGGTAAATTCAGAAAGTTTAAGAGCATGGAAATGTTTGGATTTTATCCCAAATTAGGAAAGGTGGTGGTTATCAGATAAACTTAAATGGCTATTAAGTCTTACGAGTGGACAGTTAACGATATGCAGGTGTAATAATGGGCACAGAAAGGGAGGTTTGATTAATGTTGTCAAATCTAGTTAATGCTTAATCAAGTAAATAATCAGAACCATACCTTTGAAAAAATGCGATGAACGGTGACCTTTGAGAATAGTAAAGCATGTGAAGTGCAGCCATTTAAATTTGATCATTATTGCAGGCGTGCTGTAATGACCTTTTCTCTTGGCGGACCAAAACCATCTTGTCAATCTTGCCGGAAACATAATGAATGCTGTGAAGTAAATTGGAATCTCCAGCATCAAAAATTGGGGCCAGATCTAGAGGAATCACGAACCAAGGTTGCAAAGAGTTCTGCCAGTAATGGAGGAGTCACAACTGTGGACCATAGAGAAATCAAGTAGTTTGGAGGGCCGTGAATCATAGAAAAATCAACCAGTTTTGGTGGAGTCATAGCTACCAGAAAAGGTAAAAATGGAAAAGGTAGAAGTGGGAAAGATTGAAACGGTGTCGCAGTTGCCGAAAAAGGTAAAAATGGACAAAAGTGAAACATTCTCGAAGCTGCCAAAAAAGGTAAAAGGCATTAATTTACTGTGTTGCAGCTACGCGGAACGGGGTAAAGGAAAAAATTTTATGGTGTTGTAGCTACAGAAAAATGGAAAAATAGGCAATGCTTTACGATGTTGCAACTACGCAAAACGAGGTAAAGGGAGGGATTTTACGGTGTTACAGTTGCAGAAAAATGAAAAAATAGGCAATGTTTTACAGTGTTGTAGCTATGTGAAATGGGGTAAAGGGAGGTATTTTACGGTGTTGCAACTGCAGAAAAATGGAAAAATAGGCAAAGTATTACGATGTTGTAGCTGCAATGAACTTGTTCAAGGATTTTTCTTCTAATGCAAGAAGTTACAAAAGGATGACCCTAGTCGTTAGGCCCGATCATGACCATCGCTCCTTAGGCACATCCCTGCACATATTATTAAAAAAAACAGATCAAGTGCAAAAAAAAGAGATAAAAATAATAGTAAAAATATCAATTTATTTATGTACAAAAAAATTATGTAAGATTTACAGCGATTATCTAAATATTGACAGGGGAAGAGAAAGATTCCTTCCCTTATTCTAACTAGTATTCCTGATCAGCTGCAATCTGTGAAGTGAATGCGTCTTTCGAAATGGGCTTATGGTGCAGTTGCAGCCTGTGACCATTAGCAAATAATGGTACACGGTTCTCATCAATGGTTACTAGGTGGACTGTACCATTATCAAATACTCTGTCTGCTAGGTATGGGCCCAACCATCTTGTGTGTAACTTAACCTTGAAGTCCCTTTTGAATCTTGAATCGTATAATAATACCCAGTCTCCTTCGCAGAAGACTTTCTTTTTGATGAATCGGTTGTGCCAATTGGATCTTTGTTGCTGGATTAATACTATTTGATCCATAGCAGCTAAATGGTTCTCATTAAGTTCATTCAATTGATTCAATATTCTCTTCTGGGCTTCAGTCACATCTAAGTTTACCTCCGTAGCTGTCTTCAAATTCTTGATTTCAAATTCAATGGGGAAGACAACACTTTTTCCATACACCAAGTCATAAGGAGAGAAACCTATAGTATTGCTCCAAGTAATATGATATGCCCACAATGCTTCCAGAAGTCTATCATCCCATTCTCTATGATGGCTCCTGATCGTTTTGGTAAGGATGGATTCAATAACTTTGTTAGTTCTTTCCACCTGGCCATTGGCCTGGGGATGGTATGGTGAAGCTATCTGGTGCTGAATATCATACTTCTGTAGCAGAGCTTCAAATTGATGCAACACAAACTGAGGTCCTCCATATGTAAACACTTCCTTGGGTACTCCAAAATGGGTAAATATTTCACCATACAGGAAATCAATCACAACCTGGTCATTGGCTTTCACCAAATCCACAGCTTCTACCCATTTCATCATTTATTCGGTACAAACCAAGATGTAGGCTTTCTTCCTGGAATGAGGACTGATAGGACCAACAAAATCTAAGGCCCGTCTGTCAAAAGGTTCAACCACCAGTTGTGGTTGAAGAGGCATTTGATCCAATCTGTTAGGTTGGTCCATCCTCTGGCAACTGTCACAAGACTGGACATATTTTTTTGCATCCCTAAAAAGGGTCAGCCAATAGTAGCTCATTCTCAGTGCTTTGTGTCCTATCCTCCTGTCTACAAAATGTCCCGCACAAGGCTCATCATGGCAGGCCTTCAGAATATGGAATATTTCATCTTCTCTTACACATCTTCTGATCTCAAGATCAGGACCTGTATAGAAGAGATGATCGTCTATCCAACAATACCTGGCACTTTGTTGAATAATTTTCCTCTTTTCTCTTTTTGACAAATGTGTTGGAATCTTCCCTACATCCAAGTAGTTAGCGACATCTGCATACCAAGGGGAGTGAGCTGAAAATGAAAATAAGTGTTCATATGGAAAAGAGTCCTCAACAGGAATATTATCATCATTGTTAGTAAAACGAGATAAGAAATCAACGACAACATTTTCTTTTATAGGTCTTTCTATAATGGTGATATCAAATTCTTGTAATAATAATAGCCATCTAGTTACCCGAGCATTTGTAATAGGTTTATTCATTAGATACTTGATGGCTGAGTGGTCAGTGTGCACAAAGGTAGGATATCCAGTGATATAATGTCGAAATTTGTTAATGGAGTAAAAAATGGCTAAAAACTCCTTCTCGGTAATAGTATAATTAAGTTCAGTAGGGGCTAAGTTTTTGCTAATATAATAAACTGCATAAGGTGCTTGACCATCCTGCTGTCCTAAAACTGCTCCAATGGCGGTATCAAAGACATCTGAAGAAATGTGAAAAGGTAGGGCCCAATTGGGCCCTCTTAGGATGGGAGATGTGGACAGCTTCTCCTTAAGTTTAACAAACACTGTCTAGCATGCCTCATTCCAAGTAAATTTCACATCCTTTATTAACAATGAAAACAAAGGAGAGGCAAGTATGGAAAAGTTTTCTATAAATCTTCTGTAATATCCAGCATTCCCTAAGAAACTTCGCACTTCTTTCTGAGTTCCAAGAGTAGGTATATTTTTTATTACCTTGATTTTAGAGGGGTCTACCTGGATGCCATCAGCAGAAATAAAATGCCCGAACACCACCCCTTCACTCATCATCATATGGCACTTTTCAGTGTTCAAAGATAGCTGGGTCTTCTCGTAGTGTGTTAAAACCTTTTCCAAGTTTTTCAATGCTTCTTCAAAGTATTTTCCATAAGGAGTAAAATCATCCATGAAAATTTCCATACTATCATTAACCAATTCTGAAAAGATGCCAATCACAGCTCTTTGAAATGTGGCTGGTGCATTGCATAAGCCAAAGGGAAGTACTCTGTATACAAAAGTTCCCTAGGGACAGGTGAAGGTAGTTTTATCCTGGTCTTTAGGAGAAATCTGGATTTGATTGTACCCACTAAACCCATCCAGGAAGGAGAAAAAATTCTTCTCGAATAAGGTTTCAAGTACTTGACCGATGAAAGGCAGGGGAAAGTGATCTTTCTGTGTTGCCTTGTTCAACTCTCTATAGTCCACACAGACTCTCCATTTACCATTCTTCTTGGGTACTATCACGAGTGGAGACACCCACTCGCTGTCTGAAATGGGATATATAAATCCTACTTCCAAGAGTTTCTGAATTTCTTTCTTCACTTTGTCCCTAAGATTTGGATTCATTCTTCATTGATGCTAGCACACAGGACGGGAGTCACTTTTGATATAAATGTGATGGGTGCACAGATTATAAGGGATGCCCTTCATGTCTGTGTACTCCCAGGAAAATGCCCCCTTGTGCTTTTTTAAGAGAGTGATTAGGCGTTCCTGTTCATGTAGGGAAATACTAGGATTGATATTCAGGGTTTTTCCAGACAGGAACACTTTTTGAATTTTTCAACACTGGAACTATGTGAGTATCACTGACTAATTTCTCCTCTGTGAGATTTTTTTGTTCCTCTTCACCTAGAGTAGAATTCACAATCTAATAAATTTTCTTATTGATAGAAGTGGGTTCACTGATGAAATTATTAATGGCATCATCTTCAGTTTCATCTTTAAAAGTCAAGGCCTTCGCTATCGTTAATAATGGATGAACGCCCTCTTCTTCCTCTGGCTCCATCCATAACGGAGTTTCATCTTCTAAGATTGGCCGAGCTGGAGGATAGAGAGTGAGGTTCTTTATCTTGGTTCCATCTGATATGGTCATAGACCCAGACCGATAGTTGATGCAAGCATCAACTATAGCTAACCAGGGCCTTCCCAGAATCAATGGGTGTCCTCCTAACTGTGACTTAGGTTGTAAAACCAAGAAGTCAAAAGGATATTCCCAAGAATCAATTGAGATAACGAGTTCATCCAAGATTCCTTCAGGTTTAATAGTGGATCTATATGCCAGGTCTAAAATGGTAGGATTTGGCCTGAGATTAGTGAGCCCAAGTTTCCTTACAGTTTCAATGGTAATGACGTTAATTGCTGCACCTAATTCTACCAGTACGTTGGGTATTTGTGTGCTCCCAATCTGCACAGTGATAGTGAGATTCCCAGGGTCATCGTATTTGTCCAAGAGGGTTTTCCCCATTATTAATTCAGATAATTTCCCTATGACATGAACTGTGGGAGGATCCCTGGGTTTTATTCCTAGTTTCCTTGTACACATATCCCAAATAGTTCTGGCATAGATAGGCACATCGTGAAGGGCCTGAACGAGTGGAATTTTAACATAAATATTTTTTAACTCTTCTAAGAGGTTAAATTGAGGTTGTCCCACTACCTTTGGTAATATTAAGCTTTCAGGGTATGGTGGTTCCCTAATCAATTGTGCAGGTTGTGTGTCGATAAATGTGTCTTTTTTTGTTTCAGCTAGCATATTAGGAGGATGTTCAGCGTCTTCAATAATGGGGGTCGTTGTATTGGATAAATACTAATGGTTCACTCTTTCTTCACACACAAAGGATGGAACATCCTCAATGATCAAAGGCTCCACTACCCTCCCTGATCGTAAGCAGATGTCGTTGCAGGGTACTGGAGTAATGGAGTAAGCAGGCATATTGGAAGTCTCAAACTGATGGACTACTTTATTATTTCAGTTGGGGTTAGGTTGAGCAGGCAGCTGTGGCCATATCGACATATTGGGGATAACATTATTTTGGAGTTGCAGCTGCGACTGCTGATAAGGCTGAGGGTATTGTTGAGGAGGGTATGGTTGATGAGGAAACATTTGATGTGGAAGTTGTTGAGGAGGTTGGTTATGGGGGAACTGGTTCCCTAGATGGAAGTTCCTCCATCCAGGAGACCAAGAATTTTGTTGGTTTGGTGGCTGTGTCCAAGGGTTCCAAGAGTTAAAATTTTGTATCACAGGTTGAGAGGGATACCATTGATGGTTAGAATAAGATTAAGGGAATTGTGTATTCATGTGCTACATATTTTTCCAATTATTCATGTTATTCAAAAATGGAAACAAGTCTGGAGCCATACCTTGATTTCGAGGCTTCCAGGGATTTTTCTATGCAATAAAGTAGGTCAGTTCCACATCTGAATTTGATGCCTCTATAACTGCCTTCACTTGAGGTCATGAAGGGAATTATTTTGTGTCATGGTTCAACTCACACAGCTGACACACTTCTACTTTATCAAGTGGGCACTCCGTCAAAGGGTGGTTCTTCCTACATTTAGGGAATAATATACCAAGTGTGAGATCCTCTACTGCTTGTTTCTGCTTTTCCCTCAGGACATCTATTTTCGAGGAGATGGAGCTCATCATTTATGTATTGAAATTTTCGAGGAGATTTCCTATTTCTTCCTGGGTAACTCCTCCATTAGATGAATTTGGTATTATGTCAAAGACGTCATGTTCTAATTTGTCCCATTTGTCCTGTTTGTTGTTCCTGGAAGATCCCCTAGATTACCTTTTGCATAGTTTAATGATCTTTTCAAAGGACTCCTTTGAGATAGCCCCCTTTCCTAACAGGTTCAACATGTCTAGGAAATCTTCCCTAATCCCACGAAGTAGGATTATTTTGAGCACATCTAACCCCATATTATTTTGTCCAGCTCTCTACACATTATATAAAATCCTTTCAACAAAATATTCTAGACTTTCATTGTCCCTTTGTACCATTTTAAACAGTTCTTCTCTCTTATCCTTGGTATTGCAATACTCCTAATATTTCTCCAGGAACACCTGTTTCATCTAGTCCCAGGTAGTGGCGGTCCCCCTCCCAGGCTCATGAACCAACGTAATGCATTGTCCTTCAGAGTGGCAGGAAAAAGTTTCAGCTTCTGTGCATTGGTGGTGTAGTCGTAGCTGCAACAGAGGATGTCAAATTCAAAAAGAAATTCATCCGGATCCTCTGCCGCTTTTCCATAAAAGCGAGGCAACATCGATGGCGATATATTTTTCATGAGGGCTATCCCCTCTTGCTGTTGAATTGAGAACTAGAGTGTAGCAACCGTCCCTTCAGGTGGGGAGTTACCCTCGTGATGTTGATTTTCGCCATTGCTTCTTTGTGATCTTAGGGATCATGTTTGTTGCTCATATATTATTCTACTTTATCCTCTTCGTCCTTCCACTAATCGTTAAATTTTTTATGGAACTATGTCCACTCCTATTCAGTAACAACCTTCCTATTAATGTGATAGATCAAATCTTGGTCAGCAGATCCCGCAATACTAACTTTGTCTTCCTCCGCATAGGTATCCGAGGATGTTGCAGCTCCTCGTGTTTCCTCCACTGTGGAAATTGATGCTTCCACTCCAGGGATAACTGGGCTTCTTATAATAGGTGTTTGCTGATGGTGAGCCCCAATAGAAGAATTGGTCCTATCAACCAGGTCGTTAATGAATGTCCTTCTCCCCAATGCTAGATTTCACTGACGGCCTCAACCACTTGCAATGTTAGTGTTCTATGGGGTTATGGGATTTATAAGAATGTCACATTGTACCCTTCTCGTATTCATGCAACCCAAAACATGCAAACTTAAAAACTGAAGAAAAATGAATAAATATAATTACTGGATGCAACTACTACAGTGTCTAATAATTATCCTCCCCAGCAATGGTGCCAAAATGTTGGGCACCCTATATGCAAGTTAATTAAAGCCAACATACAGAGTGTTCAATATAAATTGTCAACCCAAGGAAGTCTCTTGTTTCAAGGATAATGTGCACTGTATAAGCTTTAAACACTAAGTAGCTGATGCTATAAATGAATGACCCTACTTTCATGTTCATCCGAACTCATCCCATAGTATACTTAATCTATATTACCTTTTTAAGAATGCAATCACAAATACCTTCTTACAATCCTTAATCCCTATATTTATACAATTACAATCATAACATCTTCCCACTATTGTCAGGTAGCCATGAAGATCTATGATCTTCATGCTGCCCCAATTATGATAAGTTGTTACAGCCGTGGCAATATGGAAGTAGAAAATATAGGAAGGTTGTTCCTCGAGCCAGAAATTACGATCATGATCAATCGAGAAGATATTCTGTGGATTGCAGCTATTCTTGAGCAGTAGTGCACTGTTTCCTCTGAATCTGTTGCAACTTGTTGCAGCTACCTTTGTACAGCTTGCGTGGAATAGTATCCTTTGAACACGTTCTTTGGGAAACGATGGAATGGATGGTGATCATATCAGTAATGATTGTTCATTCCTCTCTTGGCATGTTCAGCCTATTGCACCTGTATCCTTTACATCTCGAATTATCTTTATAAAACCACCATATGTTAGCATAATTCAAGATGTAAAACCTTGATTACAACAATCCTAAGCATTAATAAAATAACACAATTTTTAACCATACCTGTATGAATTGAGGGACCGAGTGAAGGAAAAACATATGTTTAGTGTACATAATAGAGTAGGATGAGGCAAAAAGAGGTAGGTAAAGGTGGTCAAAAGGGGTCATTTCTGGGCCCAACAATAAGGAAAATTTGGAGCAATGTTATGCTTGAATAATTTGTTTAGAATACATCTCTTCCATCCACATTCTTATCATTCATTGGAATTTCATGACCTCTTGACTTCTCCCTCAAGAAGAAATTGTTTTCCTTCATTATTCCAAGTTAGTTTGAGAAAAATTAGAGAGAATTCAAATGACCCTTCTAAATATAGTTTTGAATTCATGTTGGAATCTATATTCTTCAAAGTGACACCAATGTATTCAAAGTTTTTCCAGTGGACATTAATCATTTGATTGAAGCTTATCTCTTATGTTTTGTTCCCATATCATTTTTCCAATTTTAATCTTAGAAGTAACTCTTGTGTTTGATGCTATTTTTTATGGCAACAAAATTATAATATTTGTCATACTAACATACTCATGTACAGTTCCTTTGGTTGCAACCTACAAGGAAATGAGATTTAGCTCACCATTGAGCCATTTTTCCCACAACATTGAGGAAACATTGAGGAACATGTGTAAAGCATGTTTCTTATGGTTGTAAATTAGAAAATAACTACATAAACATATGTCTTGTAAGTGCCTTTTGAAGTTGAAGGACAAGCCTCAAATTTGGAATTGTTTTCCTTCTCAACTACTATGTTTTGGCTCACTTATATAATGCCTCTGAGTCTACCCACCAAAACCAAACCCTGGGTGCGTGAGTAAATAGCTGGAAAAAAAATGATTATTTATGATCAATTAATATTGTTATTAAATATCCATGGATAGCTTGATGTTAACCCTAAATGTTTCCTCTATAGTTCGAACCTCTCATGGAGTCTCTCCTAGAGGAAAATCCAAGGGGACTTCTCAGGCAGTCAATGTGGAGGAATATTTACATGCCTTAAAGGCCTCTTATCATCCTAATATTCTTTCCTCTTCTTGTGCATCCTACCTTGTCAAACTTGCTTATGTTCTCAGTGTGAAGCTTTATTTCACTGTGTCTCATATTAAAGGTGTTTCCTTCGCAAAGCACAATCTAGTGGGGCATTTTAATGGTATTTTCCCCCACCCAAACCATGGAATTTTGCATCACAAACAATTGGAGAGTCCTCATAAAAGATAGTTGCAACAAAACTTTTATGGAAGAAGTTGTTTCATTTTCCTCTTCAAGAGAAACTAAGATCGATATTTGATCTTTAGAAGTGGCCCATACTTCATGGACCCAAGAGGAATGTATTTGAACATATGGACACTAGATTTTGATCTCGAGTAAGACATTCCATCTCTGGTTCCAATATGGGTAAGGATTCTTCATCTTCTATTGTAACACACCGTTGTGTCACACTGTAGAAGGGTAAGAACTATCTTAAGAATAGGTGAGGTATAATTCGCCTAATATTATTTAGGTTTTAAGACATATAATTATGCAAATATATAATTTGTACTAAATATGAATTTTTGGGAGCATATTAAATTATGGCTTGGAAAGTAATATTTCCAAACTTTTATGTATTAAGACAAGGAAAATCAATAAGTGAACTTCTACACACGCAAACATTTCTTTAAAACAAGGAAATTCAATAAGTGAACTTCCACAAGTGAACTCCTACACAAGCATATACAAATTATGCCAAAAGTTTCCTTAAAACAAGGAAATTTAGTAAATGAACTCCATTTACTACCCAGTAAGAACTTCCAAACTTGGGTTTTCCATAAAATGTAAAAAGGAAAATATATATTTTTATACTTTTTCCAAATTCATATAAGTTAAAAGACATAATTTTAGCAATTCCACCCATGGAATTTTACATGCAAACCCTACCATCCTAAAACTTGTAACTTGAAACAAAAAGCATTGCTTACTAATTAATTAATAAACAAAATCAGCCTATGGTTTTCAACTTACCTATTAACCATAATGTATTAAACATATCTTCTACACAAACATCTAAAATTTATTAAATAATTAATGGGTCGAAAATATCTTCAACAGAAACATCTAAAATTCATTAAATAATTATATTGAACATTTTTTTTAATTCTTAAGAGTTATCTTTTCTCAAATAAAATAACTTCTACATATGATTTCAAACTCAAAAATTAACAACTTCCACATTAAATAAAAATCATCATCGATCAAATTCCCAAGTATTATCACATAATTAAAGTTGTACATATTTCATGCCCTTTATCTCCAAAATACATAAAATGGGCAACTGGATTTGTGAGAGCCACACTCCAACAACCTTGGGAAGCTCTGCTTGTTATTCTCTCAACAGAACTCCACCCCTGGGAAGCGACTCATGCATATACCATAGATTCCCACCAGTTCCAAGTTTCTCTCAAGATTTCCTCATGTTGGAATATAATCCGTCGGGATTATACATTATTGTAAATATTAGGAATATGAAGAGACTCTCAGATGTGTGATCCCAAGAGTCATTGTAAATGTATAAATAAAGGCATTCTATGGAGAAATAATAACAATTCGGTAGTTATTCCACCTTACAGTGGTATCAGAGCTCCATAACTCCTGCCTGTGTTTCAATCTTGGCATTCTGTCTACCAGACCTTCGTTCTACCCTCTACCAAATTCGTTTCAGGCTGCCTGCAAGTTGTCAGTCTGCCACCACTAGTCTCTCCTGTGTGCCTTCAATACATGCATTAGTCTGCAACAGTTTTAATTTGAGGTATGAGAGATCATTTGGATCCTGCATTTTGATAGCTGCTACGTTATTAATTACTCCCTCATTCTATGCAAGTTTTGATTGCACTCTGCCAAAACAGTTGAATTATTGCTCAGACCTGCCTAACCATAAATTTGTTTAAATAGTTTTGTTCTATCTTCACCATCTCATTTCCAGACAGCGTGCTTCAACTCTGTTGTTGTGAGTATCCTCATTGTATTGAGACTCCATCTTCCTGCAAATCCACAGTCTAAAATAATATTCACAATGTTTTTTTGTGAGAGTCCACCCTTAAATCTTGTGACTGCATCCACCCATTCTGCCTTTGCGCGTGTACTGAGACGTCCTCCATCTACGTTTTTGTGCTACGATCTATAATCTATCTTAAAATCCGTGAGCCACCCCTTCCCACATCTGCATGGAGTTGAAGGCTGAAGCAGACTGTGGCTGTGTAATGAGGAGATGAAACATTTTGGCTGTGTGCTGCAAAGATGAACCCGATGGTTGTTGTTCAATCAATTGAAGTGTTGAGGATTTGTGGAAGGATTTGCAAAGCCTGAAGAGAACTTGCTGAAAACTCACACAATTCTTCAACTACGTGAAGGTAAAAGTTGCACAATTTTTGCTATGTTGGATGTAACAGTTGGGGACTGCATAAAACCTATATTTTACCCTATTTTTGTGCATGGAGTTTGAGTGGTAAATTCTGCAAACATTTTCATTTGTGTTGAGTGAAAGAGGCCTATGAATGCTGTGTATAAGTCGTGAATGTTGTGACTGTTGCGTATGATCCCATGACTACTGTGAATACTGATGGTGAATATTCACATAGTTTCTAAAGTGTATGGAGGTAAAATCTTGGTGTTGTATTTACTTATAACCATTGGAAGTGCATAAAACCTAATTTATGCCCTAATTCCTGTGCATGGAGTTTTCTGGGAAAGTCCGTAAATATTTTCATATGTAGGATATGGGTGCTACGTGTTGAAGAGGCTCGTGACTTTTGTATTGAAGCTTTGATTTTGAATGTATGTGTATGGGACTATTGAGTTTTCTCCTTTTGATTTGAGGTCGTGATTTGAGCTTGAAACTTTGACCAGTACATGAGAAGATTGTTGGTGTTTGTTATGAATTCCTTCCATTGTTTTTGTTGGAAGATATGCATTATGGAATAGATGCATTCTGGAATAGATGCGTTCTGGCTGCATGATATGAATCAAATGGTTTTTGTGACCTATGTGTTGAAGATGGAATCCATGATATGCTGTTTCCAGTTCATTGAATACTAGTTAGAGATTGTTGGTGGAATATTCATGCCATTACCAATTGCATGAAGACCATGAAGACTGTGTTGACAAGAAGGATGCGTTCTAATCTCTTGAAGAAAGCCTTTTTTTCTTTGACCTGCGACCTACTCCTTTGCGCTGGTGAGAGATTGTTTTCTACTAGTTTGAAATCCATTGAAAGCATATTTAAAGTTGGTATTGTAGGCTTGAGAGGATTAAGTTTGTATTTCAAAGTTTGTATGACAATATCAGAGACATTGACATTGTTGTAAAGCTTGAGGAAGGTGGCAGAGACTTAGACTTGCACCTTTACTCTTTCTTTTTTTTCTCCTATTGTTTTAGTTGCAAGATTCAATCACAAAACCCTTTGATTTGAGCATTCTGGAGAATCACTTTGCTTTGCTCAAAAAAAGCAAAGAACCACACCAAAGACCAATCCAAATATCATCCCAAAGGAGAAAGCAGCATGAGAGGCAGAGGAAGAAGAAACTTCAGAGGTAGAGGAGGCAAAAACAACTCCAGCAAAAGATCAAATTTGCAGTGCAAGCATTGTGGAAAGATTGGACACACAGCAGATCAGTGTCGGGCTTCGTGGGACTCCATCAAAGACAGACATAACCAAAAGAAACATGACAATAAGAACCAAGATGCTAGTAAATCTTCAGATTCTGCTCATTGTGTTGTTGCACATTGTAATCTTGGTATTAATGAAATGACTTCACTTTCATCTTACACAGATTGTTAGCTACTTGATACTGGTGCAACATCACACATGACTTTTAGAAAAGACTGTTTTGAAGAACTCAATGAAACAATAAATGGCATAGTTTACTTTGCAGATAAGTCAAGTCTTAAACCAAAGGGAATGGGCACCATTCAGCTTAAGATGCTTGGATTCCCTGATTTCTTGTTGAAGAATGTTCTTTATCTTCCAGAGTTGCAGAGAAGCCTACTGTCCTTGGTGCAGATTCGATAGCAAGGCCATTCCATCCACATGTTTGATGGAATCGTAGAAATAAGAAAGTCCTCTGACAACCAAGCCATCATGACTGGATACGAAGATGGGAAGCTGCTGAAGCTAAAGGGTTCATCTGCAAGGGTTCAGAACTACGCCTACCTCTCTCAGCATGGAGAAGGTAATTTGTCATCAAGTTTATTGTGGCATGCAAGATTTGGTCATTTGAATTATAACAGTCTTCGTTTGTTGAGAAAGAATGGTGTATTTGGTTTTCCCACCATTCCAAAAGAGAAGAGAAAATGTGATGCATGTATATTAGGGAAACACAGTAAACTGCCATTCCATGAATCTAATTTCAGAGCAAGTAGGAAATTAGAATTAGTGCATTCTGATTTATGTGGCCCAATTCCAACTCCTTCTGCCAATGGGAATAAGTATTTTATGACTTTT
>LPNX010221713.1:0-58345 GCA_001517045.1 Pseudotsuga menziesii | reverse complement strand
TTGAAAAAGATATTTGAAATGACAGATATGGGACATCTCCACTATTACTTAGGAATTGAAGTCACTCAACATCCTAAGTACATATTACTATCTCAGAAAAATTATGTTGGAGAACTACTAGACAAATTTTGCATGACAGAATGCAACCCTATCTGTACTCCAATGGAACATAAAATGAAGCTCACATCAAGCGAAGGAAAATAATTTGAAGATGCGACCAAGTATCGACAACTTGTAGGAAGACTTATCTACCTTACAACAACTAAACCATATATTTCTTATGTTGTTGGCATACTTTCAAGGTTCATGCATAAACCTTGTGAAGGACACTGGTTAGCTGCAAAAAGAGTTCTAAGATACTTGAAGGGGACTCAAAATGTTGGAATCAAGTACTCTAAGGTGGATGACTTCAAACTTATTGGGTACTCAGGCTCAGATTTTGATGGCGATAATGAGACAGGAGTATCAACTTCTAGATACACTATGAGTGTTGGATTAGCAGCTGTCTCATGGAGATCACACAAACAGTCAGTTCCGGCAGATTCAACAACAGAAGCAGAATATGTGGCTGCAGCTGAAGCAACGAAAGAAATAGTATGGATCAGGAAGATACTTGAAGATTTGCAAGAAAAACAAGAGAACTCCACTCCGTTATTGATCGACAATACTTCTGCAATCAAGCTGCCTAAGAATCCCAGATTCCATGATCGAACCAAACACATCAACACAAAGTATCATTTGATTCGACATCATGTAGAGGCCAAGACAGTCCATCTTCGACATTGTTCCACAAATGATCAAGTTGCAGACATCTTCACCAAAGCACTTGGACGAGAAAAGTTTGAAAGATTCAGAAACATGCTCAGAATTACTAACACCCCTTCGGATTAAGGGGGGGATTGTTGGAATATAATCCGTCGGGATTATACGTTATTGTAAATATTAGGAATATGAAGAGACTCTCGGATGTGTGATCCCAAGAGTCATTGTAAATGTATAAATAAAGGCATTCTATGGAGAAATAATAACAATTCGGGAGTTATTCCACCTTACACCTCACTTGGAAAACAAGATTCAATTTATAACCAAATCCATGCCAATTGTGCAATTCCTTCCTCTAGATTCATTCTAACTAGAACCATAGTGAAAACCCATCAGTGCATATGTGCTTAGAATTCCATCAAAATAATTTCTTGCACCATTTCCATATCACTAGTGCAACTAGAGGAAAAACCTGAAAATTTTATCAACCCAAAAGATAACAAAATAGGCTTGGGATTACAG
Source organism: Pseudotsuga menziesii (assembly GCA_001517045.1). Lineage (NCBI taxonomy): Eukaryota > Viridiplantae > Streptophyta > Pinopsida > Pinales > Pinaceae > Pseudotsuga > Pseudotsuga menziesii. The sequence continues at coordinate 57,061 of LPNX010221713.1, read as the reverse complement.
GTTCACTCAACCAACCCAACTACCATAGACTATATAAATTGGACACTTTGCTCCGGAACTAGACTTTTTTCTCTATCCTCCATCGATTCCAATTGACCACGAATTTTATGTTCGGTCACAATTCTCCTCAATGCTACAACAGTCCCATGTTGCAAACTGGATTTTCTTCTTTCCTTCTTCAAAATTCATATTCTTCCCTTCTCTTTAACATTCTCTATTTTTTTTATTTTTCCTTTGTTTCCTTCCCTACATGCTTGGTCATCCTTTCCCCAAGGTTTCACCAACCTTGCATGTCCTTGTCACGTTTTTGCAACACTTGTCCAATTTTTTTTTCCATTAAGCTCTTAATCCCCTTTTTAACATAATAAACAAGCTTAAGGAATTTATTAGGAAAAGTATAGGTTTATCAAAGTTATAAGATAAGAAGATTTAAATAGGTTCATACTTATATTTTAGGCTATATCCCCCCCTTCACTGGCCTAGGTGAATACATGAGTCCCCGTTCATTTAGCGTGTTGGCTCTGCCACTGGTAACTTAAATTTAATATTAACAAAATAATGGGGTTTCAAACCAGGGGTGTTACATCTATGGAATTGTTGGAGTGATGTGGATCTAGTTGCAATAGGAAACTCTTTAATAAAATATGTTGACAAACCTAAACTAAAGTCTCCAGTGTTTTCTTCTGCAAGAATATTTGTTGAAGTAGACTTGGAAAAAGGCCTTCCAAATGCCATAAATCTATCCATGGATGGTAGGACGCATGTTCAAAAGATGGATTATGAGCATCTTCCTTTTAAGTGTAAAATATACTATGTATATTTCAATTTTGCAACGAACTGCTCCAAATCCCATCCTCAATAGGAAGGTCCTAAGAAAGTTGGTGAATAGAATCATGTAAAAAAAAGGGACAAAAACTAGCAGTGCAAACCCATCTATTGTTTTTCCCTCCCCCTCTTCACTTTCCTCTTCAAATAAATTTCAAGTATTTTCCTAATCAATCCCTGACAAATAAGTAGTTGAAATAACTCAAGATTTTCCTCAAAATTAACTCAGTAAAAAGGTCAAAACTCAAGCTCAAACTATTCTCGAAGAAATAGGGATGAAATACTCTTACACTATTGAAATATTCGACAATAATGAGATAGGGGGTGAATCAATATTGTAAATTTTCACAATTTAAAACCACTTTTATAATTTACTTATCAAAACACATAATCAACAAGAACACACAGAACACAAATTGATCGTGGAATCCCAATAGGGTAAACCACCAATACTTCCTATTACTGCAAAATTGTTATTTACAAATAGTTTTTCCTGCTACTACAGAAAAAAATGGTATTACACCCTATTTACCAGCTGCAACTGGAAGGAGGATACAACCCACTTTTTTGTCAGCTACAACTGACAGGATGCTACCACACCCTCTTTACCAGCTACTAATAGAAGGAGGATAAAACCCCCCTACAGGTATGTTGCTTGCCCTAGTGCCACCTTGCCACCCTAATATGTTTTCAGTAATATTCCCAATTTCTTTACCCTTTAATATCTATCAGACCCATTGATCTCTACTTCTTCTTTTTTGATCTAGACCCTAGAGACAATTTCTCTCATCCATCCCTATTATCATGTAAAATGATACTTCTTCGTCTAAGTACTAACACCCAATGTGTCGGTACACAAAAGGACAAAATGGATAGAAGTAGCCAAAACAATATATATGGGCATGACCTTTGGTGCATCCTTATCCTACCAACCTGGCCTATTTTTTGTATGGCCAGTGAGGTGAATACACATCTATTATCATTGCAACCCACGTATCATACGCGAGTATTGACATTGCAACTCGCGTATATATGATCAAGATTGGAATCTGCGGGTTGAATTTATGAAAGTCGTGTATCATACACGACCTACAAGTGTTGATAGTCATGTATGCCTTAATCCAAAATCAAAAAAATATTAACACGATTAGTTGAGGACAGTTGGGTCCTTAATCATAACTATCCCAACGTCCCCAACCATCTCAACCTTCATAACCTATATCTTTCCTCATGTGTAAATAGAGGGTAGCGGTTGAGGCTAAGCAAAAATGAAGGATAGAGAAAAGTTTTGCTGGTGGTTTGCCTTTAGATATCATGGAGAAGCAGAGCCCAGTGTCCTTGGTTAGTAGAAGACAATTTGTCTCAGATGTTGGGATGTAATCTCACATCACTTGTTTATCAATAAAGAGAGTCCTTCCAATATTGTGTATTTGCACTCTTGTATATTGTGATTTCTGAATTGTTTTATTATTTCATTATAAGCATGTTATTTCATTAATAAGATATTGCAGGAAAGATATTGCTCTTTGTAGGTGTTGGAGATTCCCTGGAAGCCATGGAAGCAATTTGAAGAGAAGAAGAAAAGCTAGGATCGACCGTCATAAATAAGGTATTCTTAATTTCTTCCTATTTCTATTTCAAATTCTGAAATGGCTGACTATCTACAAGTTAATTTAGTAAGTTGGTAACCCTAGAGACCCTAGGTTATAAGGGCGTGTTTTCCTAAACAACAGAACTGGTGACTTCGCTAGGGAATATAACCTATTGTGTGTCCTTTCTTTAGGCTTCCTAACCAGTTTTTGCTCTGTCTGATTTTATGAGTGATCTATTTTTATTCTACTTTTGATTTCCAGTATTGCATGTTCAGAGCCTATCTGTTAGTTGTTTTTATTTCTGAAAATTGTTGACAGCATACACAGGTTTCCTTGGTAAAAATCGTGTATTACCTATTGTATATGCGGGTTTCCTTAGTAATAGTCACGTATGGTATGCAACCTTCCTTGATGACAGTCGCATATTTCTTATAGAAGTCTATGAGTCTATAAGGTTCTTGCTTGTCCTTGTTTTTATGATTTCTCATATGCCTGTAAAGGCTCTTTTTGGCATGATACTGTGGTTTTAGGTCTGTACATTTCACTGTTTGATTAATTAGTCAAGTTGTTTGAGTGCTTTTGGTTTGGATTCTTCATTGGTAAATGTGATTTGTCCCTCCTACTTGTCCTTTGGTCTAAGTGCTTGTGTTTTTGGGTCATTGATCAATCCTATGAAACACTGTTATACTTTGAACTGCCTTTTTGGTAGCTTAAGTCGGTGATTCTTTCCTTCTTTTCGATCTATTAGTCCTTGGGAATTGATAGTTCCTCCAAGTCTAGATTTTGAGCCATTTCTTCCTGTTTAGGTGAAGTGTGTTACTGTAGGGTGTGATTGCATTGTTTACTGTTATATGATCAGATTGGTTAAACTCACTCAATCTGCATTTTCTTGCATTATAGTTTTTTTTTTTTGAAAAAGAAAAGACAAAAGCGTTTTTGCACTTTTTGTATTAGGTTGCATTTAGTTGTTATNAAAAAAAAAAAAAAAAAAAATTAAGTCCTGTAGTTTCTCTTTTTGTTTAAAATTTTCATTAGCTTGCATTTTCAAAGAAAAAGAAAAGAAAAATTGATATTTGTAGTTGCAATTACTTTGAATTTCTTATATACATCATTTGCTTTCTTTCTGCTAAGTCTATAACATCATACATTTTCATTCCACTACCTTTGACTAATACAACCCATTAAAAAGAACGATTAATTAAAATTTTATTAGTAAGTTTCTTTTTTTAGGCTCATATATCAACTAGTCCATGCTAGGATTTTGGACTAGGGAGTTTTAACTGTCCAAAAGCATTTGACTTCAAACATAGTGTCCTTTCATTAGGTAAATCCTTTTCTACAAGATACCACCTGGAAAGTTCCTCTCACACAGGATTTAAGCACGAGGCCGCATGAGAACCTGGTTGAGGAGATAACCCTCCACTTCCTTTTTTAACCGTATATCAGTATTTTTATGCATTTGGGGATATTATCAATACCATTTCTTTAGCCCCATGCGGTGCCGGTGTTGACAAGGTTTTGGGAATTACTACCCTGCCCATGCATAAGGATCAGGCTTGCAATTGTTCCACCAAACTCTTCATGTATTTTTGGTAGCCTTTAGTTTCTTGACACTAGGGATCATACACAGGTTTTATTGGAAGGTAATTTCCAGTACACTTAGGATGAAATTGGAAGGTAACCCTGATAGATAGTTTGGGAGGGAAGTTGGGTGATTCTAGTGCTTATTCCCATGAACATCTTCACGGGATTCCAAGTAACCATCCTTCAATCTTCACTGGTTGGACCTGATCCCTAAGGTTGGACCTAGGCCCTAATCATCCCAAGATTTCCTTTGGAAGGTGTACCTTATATATGTTGTGTCTGAGTGAATTTAAGACATTTTTGGTGAGTGTTGTTTGGTTTGTCTATGTTTACTTAGCCTTTAGGTGTGTGTGAGTCAAATTTCTAGCTATGGAGGACCAACCTCTTCGTAGGTCAAGAAGGTTGCAAAACCTTCCTCCATCTGTTAAAGTGGAGCCCCCACTGCGCCCTCAAAGGTGGAGACTAGATACTCATAGTTCTTTTGAACCAGTAGCAGTTAGTGAAGTTCCAGGTGAACCAGAAATTAGGATTAACCAGGAAGAAACAACTGTAGTAGAGATTGAATACTTGCAATATGATGAGTTTGCAAGAAATTTTAACCCACCTCTAACTGATCTTAATGACCCTGTGATTGTCCAGGTTCTCCCCTTTAATTCACCTTCTATTGTTGTTCCTTTGAGCAGAGATATGTCTAGCTCTGGAGAGGGTATTTCTACCCCAACTTCAACCATTTTGGTTGGTGGAGTCCCACCTCCCCCGGTTGGTGCTCCAAGACCAAGTGCATCTACTGCACCTTTCTCACCAAGTAGTCGAGTGGTTCAACCCTCGACTCCCTCTAATGTAGTAGATATATCTAGTGGGGTGGTCACTGGTATTTCCAATGCACCTTTTGCTTCCTTTTCCTTTATGCAAACTACTGGGAGAGGTCCAAGTGGATCCTCCTCATTTGTTCAAGGTTTTCCATGGAATGGGGGCATTTTCCCCCTTCCACTCCTTATGTAGGTCCTACCTCTGCATATGTCGGCATGCAGTCTGGAAACACAAATGGTTTTGGTCATAATTTTCAGACACCAGTTTCAACCCCTTTCATGAGATCTCCCTTTTCTCTTTTCAGTGGAGGGATACCTACTCTTGTATTTCAAACTCCAGTTTCATCTGGAGTAGCCCAAACCACTTATAGTGCACCACAAACTAGTAATTCACTGGATTTTGGGTGGAATCCTTTTCAGGGTAGTCCAACTATATCACAACCGTTGGTTGGGGGAAACCCCACCTTTTCATTTGGGAACCAAGGGACAGGTCCTTCTACATCCCAAGCTCCTTATTTTCATATCTCGGTTAGGCCAAAGATTCCTTTTCTAGCAACTTTAAAATTGCCAGATTTGTCCAAGTTGATGAATTACCCCGTGCGACATAGTGCGGCATGGCCACCTATACCTATTAAGTTACATTCATACATTCCTAAGTTTGAAGGAAAAGATGGTGAAGATCCATGTGTGCACATAACCACTTTCCACCTTTGGTGCTTTTCGAACTCACTAAATGATGACTCTATTCAATTGAGAATTTTCCAGAGAACCTTGACTCATGTTACAAAAAAATGGTACATAGAACTTCCCTCTGTTACATATGACAGTTTTTTGGATTTGGCAACTCTGTTCCTTAATCACTTTCAGCTTCCTGTCCAGTATGATGTCATCACAGACTTGTTGTCGACCTTTTGAAAAAAAAAGTCCACACATATCTCAGATCACATCTAGGAGTGGTGAAGATGAAAGAGGATTATTAAAGCCACTATACCCCCCGAGTTTTTATTGGAGTAATTCTGAAAATATTTACTACCTTATATTTCTAAGGACGTGTCCACTTCGGGGCTAACCACAGAAGAAGGGGCTATCCTCAGGGCCCAGTAGTTAGACTTGATATATGCTCAGTTAGGGATTTGGTATGAAATCGTACCTGAGGCACCGAGGTCTACCAATAATGAAGAGAAACCCAAGCCTAGAACCGATGCTAATGGTGTGGTTGGTTCAGTAAGTTCTCCCACTGTAGAATCACTAGCTAAGAAAATCCATGAGTTTTCAATGAAGAAATTTGCAGTGGATGGAGCAAAGGCTTCCACCCACTCACCTCAAAGTGCATATGTTTTTGCACAGTCTTCTCAGAAGGGAAATCAACAGCCCGATGGGAAAAAGAAGAAAGGGAATATGAGTGAGGGTAATCAAAACAAGCAGAAACCCACAAACAATGTTGATGGGGGTTTAAAAGTTAAAAAAAAGGTTAAGGTTCCTTGTAATTTGTGCCAAGGAGACCACCCGACTCATCAATTCCCTCTTATGGAACAAGCTCAGAAGTTGTTGAAGAATCAACAACTGGCTATCCTGAAAGATCCTTTTCCCCAAGGATAGAACACAGCTTTTGTTTCTAATGTAGCAGGGGGCACTTCTAATGCTCCTCCTGATTAAAACTATATCAATATGGTATGATCTAGCACCTTAATCCAAATAAGAAACAATAATTATGAATCAGAGGCTCTAGAGAAGGGTAAGTCTACAGGTGAAACCTATAACTCTCTCATTATTGAAAAACCTGCTGATCTGATGCCTAAGATACCGAAGGGTGTCTTTAAAAAAGAATTTCACAATCCTAACGCTAGGGCTTCTTATAACTATTCTATAGTTGAATATTTGGCTCAAGATCCTTGTGCGGTGTCAGCATTGGAGGTGTTGCAAATTTGTACTGCTTAGCGGGATGCCCTCTTCGCAGCCTTAGGTGGCATGGATTCACCGAGCCTACTAGCAAAGTTTAATCTTTCAGATGTTAATATCCTCTTGTTGTATCATGTGGTTTTTTCAATTGATGTAGTCCATGGAGGAAAAACAATCACATGTACAGTTATTGATGAAGGTGCTTCCATGTGCGTAATGTCAATGTCTTGTTGGAAATCCTTAGGTTCCCGGGAACTAATTCCATCAAAGACTCTACTTACTGCTATCGACAAAAGGTATTTCCATCCGCATGGTATACTACCATATTTTGAGATAAAGTTGGTAGGGAAAGCAGTGGCTATTGAAGTAGAAGTGATTGATGCCCTATTGGATTATAACTTGTTGTTAGGGAGAAGTTGGACTTACTCCATGTGTGCGATTGCCTCGGTCATTCTTCGAGTGGCAGTGTTTCCACAAAAAGGGAAGTTGGTTACTGTTGACCAACTCAGTTTCACTCGGAAAGGCCATTTGAAGACTAATGATTCCATAGTACCTTTGATCGATCAGACCAAACCAGCTAACGAGATCTTGGGGGTTGGAATGTATGCATCTTTGATGTGCACATTTGGTTTCCCATCCCTTATTAACTATCTAGGTTCTATGAGTGCAGGGAAGTCTATCGAGACATTTGTCGATAGAACTGATCCTTGGGTACTTTGTTCTCATCATGAACCTCAAGTCCCCTTATCTGCAGTGGAAGTGGCTTACCAAGCTATTGTTAATACCATTGTTGATTCTATTGTGGCTCCTTCTACAGTCTCAGAGGAGTCAGAAGAAGCTTATATTCCTGCCCAGGTGGAGAACTGTTTATATTCATACGACATCTTAGACATGGTTTTGCCTTCGAATGAAGACATTTTGGAAGCTATGAGTGGGTGAGATAAGATTTGTCATTACCTTCACCACAAGTCCAACTTTCTTCCAGAGTTGATCAGAATTGAAAACCAAGAGTTCGATGTGAGACTAGCAGAGGGTGTTGATTCGTCGATTAATCCTTTACCAAAGGAGGGAATATTTGTTGAGGGGAATATGGAAAATATCTCTGTTACCATTCCAATCAACATCTCTGCAAACCCTAATGTCATAGAAAGTGTGCATATTGGTGCAAACTGCTCTTCAGAGGAGATTCCCATCTATACTGCCTTAATTAAGGAGTTCTGCGATGTGTTTTTCTGTTCATATGAGGAGATTCCAGGCATAGATCCATCTATTGTATAACATGAAATCTAGAATTACCCCGATTCTAAACCTATTCAACAAAAGCTTCGACTTGTAAATCCACAAAAAATGAGGTGGAAAAGTTGTTGAAAGCAGGGTTTATCTACCAAATTCCTCTGATAGAATGGGTATCAAATCCCATCCCCATTGACAAAAAACAAGGGATCATACACATGTGCACTGATTTTCATGACCTAAATAAAGTGTGTCCCAGGGACAACTATCCAATGCCCTTCATTGATCGGATCATTGATGTTTGTGCGGGTAGTGAAGAATTTTCATTTATGGATGGATTTTCCGGGTATAGTCAAATCCAAATCAAGCTAGAAGACCAGCATAAAACGAATTTTATGTTTCCTTGGGGTACCTTCACATACAAGAAAATGCCCTTCGGTTTGAAAAATGTCGGAGCTACCTTTCAGAAGGAACTGAACTTTTCTTTCCATGACATCAAGAACATTGTTGAGCCATACTTGGATGATCTTCCTACCCATTCTCGCAAGAAGAGGGACCATGCATATCACCTTCATATGATTTTTGAACGATATAGACATTATAAGGTACGCTTGAATCCCCACAAGTGTGTTTTATGCATCGATTCAGGGAGGCTACAACGGTTTATCATTTCAAACAGATGAATATGGGTGGATCCTTTGAAAGTTGAGGCTATTGTAAATTTTCATCCTCCTGGTTCCATAAGGAAAATTTAGAGCCTGCAAGGGAAATCTAATTTCCTTCGGTGTTTTGTAGTCAATTATGCCAAGATAACTAAGGGTTTTATGCATTAGCTTAAGCAAGACACCCCATTTCTATTGGATGAAACTGCACAGCTTCCATTCGAGGAATTAAAAAAGGCTTCACTGTCAGCTCCTTTATTACATCCAACAAACTACTCTAAATATTTTATATTGTATCTAGCTGCGTCATAGTCGGCTATAGGGGTAGTATTGGTTATGGAGGATGACAAGCTCCAACAACATGTTGTCTATTATCTTAGTCGCGCTTTAGCTGATCCGAAACTTAGATACTCCCACGTCAAGAAATTAGCATTAGCAGATGTCTATGTTGTTTAGAGGCTGTGTCACTACATTTTACTAAGGACAACCATAGTGGTGGAAGATGTAAATCCTTTTCAGTATGTTTTTTCCTGACGCATAATCAAGGGAAAATTCAACAAGTGGATAGTCATTCTCCAAGAGTTTGACTTGGATTTCTAATTTGCTAAACCCAAAAAATCCTTAGTTTTTGGAAGGTTGATCTCAGAATTTCCTACATAAGAGAATGTAGTGGTGGAGGATGACTCATTCCTAGATGAGTATATCTTTTTGATTTCCACCTCTTATCCCTGGTACGGAGATATCCTTATATATCTCCATATTTTGAAGTGTCTTGCGTCCTTCTCGTGGGAAGAGCGACGTAAATTACATGTGAATGCAAAAAACTATCTGATCATTGGTGATATTTTGTATGGAAGAGGGGTAGATTCAATTTTGTGTCGGTGCATCACCCATAAGGAGGCTGAGTGTGTCCTAAATGATTCCCATAGTGGAGCATGTGGGGGTCATTTATCTAGGTTAGCAACGACCCATAAAATTTTATGTGTCGGTTATTTTTGGCCCACGATCTTCAAAGATTGTGTGGAAGTTGTGAAGCACTGTCATCCATGTCATATCTATACCAAAAAAATGCAGTTGCATCCTCCTCTGTTGTTTCCCATCATTGTGGTGGGTCCCTTCACTAAGTGGGGGGTGTTAAACTAGTAGCAAGAAAAAAGGTCTTCATGCATGCATGTGTTCTTGCATGCAAAATACTTAAATTAGGAAACCAATTGTATTTAATTTAATTTTCCTAAGTTTATTTTGGAAAATAAATTAAAGTGATCTAAATTAACTTTAGTGAACCACTAGTTAAAGTGAAAGTGAAATTAAGGTTTTTGCTTTACCTAAAGTTATAAAAGAGAGATCAATTAGTGGGGAGAACACACACTTGTATTCCAACAAAGATAGGATACAGACAATGAGAGAAATTTAGATAGAGGATTTAGCCGAGAAGATGGAGGAGCTAGCAGCAGGATCATCAAGTTTCGTACAGCTGGGTCGTACACTCACATAGGAGGGTGTTGAGGTTTATATGGGATTTTCCCAGTGATTCTATCGGGTACTGCATTCGCTAGGTTTGGGTGAATTTACAGTGATTGTAAAAGTTCCATATTTTCTCATAATAAAATCTATATCTGACTGCTGCACCGATTTCCCCATCTTGGGTTTTTCTGGGGGTTTCCATACCCAAAATAATAATGTCAATATTGTGATGTGATGTTTTGATTTATTTCTCAGTTTTATATTCTGCTGCATACTGTAAAAGATATTCATGTGCGGTTATCAGTTGATATTTTGCATGCACTGCTTAGCCCTAGTTGAATATTAAAGGAAAATTTAGATGGTATCAGAGCTCTGGTGAGCTAAAGCTGAGAGATTTGTAGCAACAGTGATAGATCCGGGGCAGGTTTATAGGAAGACACAAACCTAGACTTCCAAATCAAGGGTTTGATAGGTACACTTCACTATGTCCATGCAGTTGAGAGTTGAGGATAGACTCCAGGGTGCTCAAAACTTTCCTACATGGAAAGAAAGGATCACAAGGATCCTAGACATTAGTGATGTAGAGGAGCACATTGGCTCCACGAAGGTTGCACCCACAGATCTGATAGATTTAGCAGCTTGGAAGAAGATTGATTCCAGAGCCATGTTGATTATCATGGATGGAGTGAAGGGCCATATAGACCCTCTCCTTTCTGGTAAGAAGACTACATCAGAGATGTGGACAGCTTTGGAGAGTATGTACCAAAGCAAGAATGAGAACCAAAAGATGGTGTTGCAAGAGAGGATGCACAACACCAAGATATCCAAGGGAGAAGGAGTGGTGCCTTATCTCACAAGGTTCACACAGATCAAGAGAAAGCTTGGAGCTGTTGTCTCTGAGACAGTGGATGAGGAGCTAGTTCGGATAGCCCTCAATGGCTTCTCTAAGCCATGGGACACCTTTGTCAAAGGTTTTGTGGCTAGGGAGAAGCTCCCTAATTGGCAGAGACTATGGGATGACTTTGTGCAGGACGATACCTGCATGGGTCAAGGATTAGGTTCATCAAGCAGTGCCCCACAGATTGTGGATGAGGAGGCTCTAGCCCTTACAGGGAAGAGCAAGGGGAAGGAAACAAGGAAGAAGGATGGTAAGAAGAACCTTGACATGTCAAAGGTCAAGTGTTTTATCTTCCACAAGAAGGGAAACTTTGCCTCCCATTTCCTAGATAGGAATAAGAAGAGTAACACTCAGATGGCTAGATATGCAGAGGTCGATGAGTTCAGCAGGAACTTCGATGAGGAGTTTTTCTTGATATCTTGCATGGAAAGCACCACAGGGAGCAGCATATGGTACATTGACAATGGAGCATCTAGTCACATGACTGGACAGAAGAGATTCTTCAGAGACTTGTAGGAGGGTGGAACATGGATCCACGTTGAGCTGGGTGATGATGCATGGTATCAGGCGCAGGAAGTTGGCACTGTTTCATTTGAGAGGGAGTCTGGAAAACCCCTCATTTTTCCTGATGTGTTATATGTTCCAGGACTAACCAAGAACCTTATATCAGTCTCCACTCTGAAGGACAAGGGATATCAGGTGAAGTTCCATGACCATTGAGTGTATATTAGGCCCAAGGGGTCAGATAGGAGCTTGGATCGAGTGATTGGCAGAAGGAGTAGGAAAGTGTACAGATTACACTTTGAGCCTGCAAAGGCACTAGTCAGCAGCAGCACTAGTAGTCAGGGTGAGTTGTGGAATAGGAGGATGGCACACTTAAACCATGGAGCACTAAAGCATTTGAGACAGGCAGTCATTAGAGTTCCTCGAGTACAGGAGGAAAAGCATAACCACTGCAAGGTTTGTGATTTGGGGAAGAACATCATGAATCCTTTCCCATAGAGTGAGCACAACTCTAAGGAGCCCTTGGACTTGGTGCATCAAATGTATGCAAACCTATGAGTGTCCATTCGTTTAGAGGTTACATTTACTACGTAACCTTCATTAATGACTATTCCAGGAAAACCTGGATCTATTTCTTGAAGTCCAAGTCAGAGGTCTTTGAGAGGTTCCGAGAGTTCAAGACTCTTCTGGAGAACCAAATAGGAAAGAAGAATAGGGTGTTGAGGATAGACAACGAGGGTGAGTACACTTCCAATGAGTTCATGGAGTATTGTTCGGTTGAGGGGATCAAGAAGGAGCACACGGTGCCCCATACCCCACAATAGAATGGAGTTGCAGAATGGAAGAATAGGACTATGGTTGGAGAACCCAAGGCCATGCTATTTCATCAGGGATTACCACTATTCCTCTGGGCTGAAGCATATAGGACTGCAGTATACATTCATAACAGGTGTCCCTACATAGCCTTGGGGAGGAAGACACCGGAGGAGGTCTTCATAGGAACTAGGCTAGATGTGAGTCACATTCACATATTTGGCAGTGTCTGCTATTGTCATGCTCATGCTGACAATAGGAAGAAGCTGGACCCTTCTGGAGAGAAGGGGATACTTGTTGGTTACAGCAAGATTTCGAATGCATTTAGAGTTTACATTCCTGGTCGCAGGAGGATCATTGTGAGCAGGGATGTCTATTTCGATGAGGACAGGGCCTTGTGGAGATCTCTGGACTTACTAGCAGAGCATTATCCAGCACAGGAGTTGGGAGTCAAGTTGGAGGAGCCAGATGTATAGGTATAGGTACAGACACAGAGCACAGGTTATAGTGGTCAGAGAGAGTTAGGTAGATAGTATCTTTCAGTCATTGACTTGAAGGATGAGCTGCAGCAAGACATGGATATCCAGCAGCCACAACAGGTTGACACTAGGCCAAGGCCTAAGTGGTTTAGATCCACAGTGTAAGATTCTAGGCAGGTAGATCCTCCACAGACATCTTTTAGATGGAGTGTACCACCAGAGAGGCTTAGTTATATGGCACTGATGATAGAGTTGATTAACTTTGAACCTTCCAGCTTCGGGGAGGTTGCACAACATGATGTGTGGCAGGAAGCTATGGTTAAGGAGTATGACTCCATTATGAAAAACTAGGTATGGGAGGTTGTACCGAGGCCACTAGGGAAAAAGGTGGTGGGATCCAAATTGATCTACAAGGTGAAGCATGCAGTAGAAGGAAGAGTGGAGAAGTACAAGGAGCACTTCATGGAAAAGGGGTTTTCACAAAAGGAGGGTATTGATTATAAGGAGACATTCACCCCTGTTGCCAGGTATTCTTCCATCTGTACCATTATCTCACTAGCAGCTGAGATGGGTTGGCGTGTCCATCAAATGGATGTCAAGAGTTCCTTCCTCAATGGAGTTATAGAGGAGGAGGTGTATATTGAGTAGCTAGAGGGGTTTGATGTGGAGAACAGGGAGATGCAGGTATGCAGACTTCATCGAGCTCTTTACGGGCTCAAGCAGGCACCTCGAGCATGGTACTCAAGGATTGACAACTATCTAGGGGAGATGGGATTTCAGCGGAGTGAGGCTGACCACAAATTGTACTTCTTGATAGGTGAGGTGCCTCTCATACTGGTCTTATATGTGGATGATCTCTTTTTAACAGGAGATGAGAGTTTGATTAGAGACTGTAAATCCAACCTTGCAGTAGATTTTGAGATGAAATACCTTGGGATGATGCATTAATTTTTGGGCTTGGAGGTTTGGCAAAGAGATGGATGCTTCTTCATTGGACAAGGGAAGTATGCAGTAGATATCCTAAAGATATTTAGGATGGAGGACTGCAAGCCTATGGCAATACCTCTAGTTTCCAACTGGAGGAATATTGATGCATCAAGATCAAACAGATTCGATCCTACCTTATATCGTCAGCTTATCGAATAGCTTATGTATCTGGTCAACACTCGACCAAACATCAGCTTTGCAGTCAACTCTTTGAGTCAGTTCATGGTGGACACTCGGAGAGTGCATTAGACGGCTGCGAAGCACATACTTCGCTATATCATAGGTACAATGGAGTATGGATTGGTTTATGAGTGCAGGGGGAGTGTACAGTTAGCAGGTTTCACAGATGCTAACTGGGAAGGATGTGTAGAGGAATGGAAGAGTACTTCAGGTTGTTATTTCAGCATCGGATCAAGGGTTGTCTCTTGGTTCAGCAAGAAGCAGAATTTAGTTGCATTGAGATCGGCAGAGGCTGAGCACATGGCAGCCAGCATGGCTACTTGTGAGGGTATGTGGCTGAGGAAGTTACTTGCAGGGTTGTTCAAGTGTGAGCTATAGGCTACAATAGTTCACCGTGACAATCAAAGTGGCATTAGGCTATCTAAAATCCAGTGTTCCATGATTGGAGCAAACACATAGACATCAGATACCACTTCTTGAGAGATTGTGTTCAGAAGGGAACCATTTGGTTGGAGTACATATAGACAGATGAGCAGGTGGAGGACATTTTCACCAAGGAACTTTGCAGACAGAGTTTTGTGAAGTTCAAGGATAAGTTGGGGTTGCTACCGAATCCCTTCCTCATTGAGAGGGAGTGTTAAACTAGTAGCAACAAGGAAGGTCTTCCTACATGCATGTGTTCTTGCATGCAGAAGACTTAAAATAGGAAACCAGTTGTATTTAATTTACTTTTCCTAAGTTTAATTGGAAAATAAATTAAAGTGATCTAAATTAACTTTAGTGAACCACTAGTTAAAGTGAAAGTGAAATTAGGGTTTTTCTTTACCATTAGTTAAAGTGAAAGTGAAATTAGGGTTTTTGCTTTAACTAAAGTTATAAAAGAGAGATCAATTGGTGGAGAGAACACACACTTGTATTCCAACAGAGACATGATATAGACAAGGAGAGAAAGTCAGATAGAGGATTTAGCCGAGAAGACAGAGGAGTGAGCAGCAGGATCATCGAGTTTCGTACAACTGGGTTGTACACTCACACAGGAGGGTGTTGAGGTTTAGATGGGATTTCCCCAGTGATTATATCGGGTACTGCATTCACCAGGTTTGGGTGAATTTGCAGTGATTGTAAAAGTTCCATGTTTTCTCATAGTAAAATCTATATCTGACTCCTGCACCGTTTTTCCCATCTTGGGTTTTTCTGGGGATTTCCATACCCAAAATAATAGTGTCAATATCATGATGTGATGTTGTGATTTATTTCTCAGTTATATTCCACTGCATACTATAAAATATATTCATGTGTGGTTATCAGTTGATATTTTGCATGCACTGTTTAGCCCTAGTTGAATATTAAAGGAAAATTTATAGGGGGTGGATTACGTGACGTGCAACCCAGTTTCTGCTAGGGGTCACAAATATATCATTGTTGATGTTGACTACTTCACAAGGTGGGAAAAGGAAATGCCTACCTTCAAAGCAGATAGTGAAACATGAGCTTACTTCATATTTAACCAAATCATTACTCGTTTAGGGAAACCAAAGCATATTGTCACTGACCATGGAAGTCACTATCATAATAGTATGATAACTGAGATGACTACTATGATATGGTTTAGGAAATATCATTTATCTCTCTTCTACCCTCAAGTGAATGGACAACTAGAGGTAGTTCACAAAACCTTGAAAACCATTCTAAATCGTACCATCAACACAAGCCCATCAAATTGGCACATCACGCTATATCTTGCACTTTGGGCGTACTAGACTAATGTCAAGACTGCAACTAGTTTTTCACATTTCCAACTCATTCACAGGGTGGAAGCAGTCACGTCAGTCGAATGCGATATTCCATCTCTTAAGATATCTATTCATGTACTTCCTGACACTACGGAACTAGAAGAACATTTGCTTCACTTAGAAAATCTGGATGAGTGATGTAGAGATGCGTTGACAGCAAATGAGGCTCATAAGAATAGGATAAAGAACCAATATGACAAAGAAGTTAAGCCGATAGTTTTCTCTGAAGGGGAACTTTCTTTTCTCTAGAATCAAGACAAGGAGCCTCTTGGGGCAAGGAAATTCAAGTCTATATGGTTAGATCCCTACGTCGTGTCAAAGGTTTTGAAAAAGGGAGTGTACAAATTAACTGATTATGATGGAAAGAATTTGTCGGAGCCTAGAAATGGGCTCTACCTGAAGAAGTACTACACTTAGGAATGGTTCTTGTTCTTGTATTTTTATTGTATTTATTTTTATGTACAATAGCTAGCTATTTAATGTTTCTTATATAGTCTGTTGTTTGTTACAGATGTTAGCTGAGTGGTTCGTAGGTTTTGTGGATGGTGCTAGCTGCCATACTTGTAACCTGGATTCAACCACTTGGGTTATCTATTCACCTTTAGGACTGCTAGTTGCCTCTGGTGGCGCTTGCTTGGGTCTTGCAACTAATAACCTGGCTGAGTACATCATAGTTTTTGAGTTGTTATGGGATGCTACAGTACGTGGAATTATGCGTTTGGAGGTCAGACTTGACTCTCAACTCATGGTTTCCCAACTCAATGGAGATTATCAGGTGTGAAACCCTAATTTGCTATGTCATTTTTTGCATGTAAGATTACTTGAAAGAAACTTTGAATACATTTCATTTAATCACATTTCAAGAAATGAAAATACAATCACTTATGCTTATGTGAATTACATATTATACTGGCTTTTAACACACACTTTGTAAAATGAATATAACAGATGCATTTGGAACACATGTAAAAAACCAACAAGATATATATATGTGTGTGTGTGTGTGTGTGTGTGTGTAAAATATGTCCATAGATATATCGATTTTGTGATCCATAAATCCTATCATAACAGTATCAATATACAAAAAATATGATCATCATCCATATATGTCTAAACCTAGATCTATTCCTCAGCCTCCTTGGTTGTAGCTACATCTGCAACCTCCCTATAATGTAGAATGGCCCTAGCTATCCTTCTAAGAAGGTGTATCCAGGTCGACGGAACCCCAAATACAAACTCCTGCATAATAATCAGGATCCACTCTATCCGCATCGTAGGGACACCTTGGGTCAACCTGGCTAGCTTCCCCTCGATAACCCGTAGCATGATCTCATTTCCACCTGGTATGAACCGTACAAATGTTCTAGGATGCCCATTAGGGCATTCAAGTCCAATATTTGCACATAAAATGTTTAAAAATAGTCAAGCTCATATACATATGTATATATCACTTTATGAATAAAATTCATAAATTTTAACTAATTTAAAAAGATAAAATATACCTATCTCTCCCAATGCCTCCACTGGCAGGAGGACAAGTTCATTGTCTCCTTGGAAGTCCAATCTGACATATGGGAATTATTCGATAGTAGGAACTTACGTGTCCCACCAAATATATAAATCATCATCATACCTACTTTGGATCCCACCTCTACCACCTTGACAGAGAAATATATATCCCCATCTAGTAAATCTAGGCTGGCAGGGGGAAAGAGGTGGCAATGGTACTGTAGAGCTGAGAGAAGGAAATCTCGAAGAAGAAGAACGAAACCAAAATTTTTACATACCTAAAGTTCTTCCTTCGTCCTCTCTTGCAGTCAAAGAGTTGTTTTTCATGATTGGGATCATACCTGAGCACCAATCAAACACTGTACCCTACATGCATTCCACCGCAACTCACATATGAGTACGAGTGGCGAAATGTAGTGAAGAATAACCAGGGATCATTGTCGTCATGCTTACCATCACCTGTAAAGGAAATCTTGTTATGTGTGATATTGGGACACATGTCCACTTTTTCTATGTACCTGGTGGACATTAGGTATCTATGTAATAATGTACATTCAAAGGGTCACCACGCCTACCAGTTCCCTCAAGGTTTACCGAGATGCCTCTATGAGAAATCCTGGTAATGAAATACATGTCTTCTACTATTATTTCCAATATCTCTCCTAGTAGATAAAAAAAGACCAAGTTCATGGTCCCAATAACTAATATGAGTCTCTAGCAGGCGGACATTCACCCTCATATTGGATGTGCAGAAGAATTTCAACAAGCCACATTGTTGCAATGCTTGCAAATTCGAGGCATATTGCATTTCCTCTCGATCCATATCCTCATGCTCTATCTCCCTCCATTCTAAAAACATTGTGTACCTGCCCAATGACCATTATCAATCATTAGAACCCATCATTTTGATTTGATTTTGGCCATTTTTAAATTTTTTCTAAGTCGCGCAGCATACACGATTGTGCTTTCATCACATCGCGAGTCATACGCTGGTTGCAGTGGAGAAACTTGCATATAAAAGGTGTATAAGTGATTTCTATAAATAAGACACACGTATGTTTCCTGGACTTCCTAGGGCATGCATAAAACTATAAATTTTTTCACTAAAATAAAAAATTGAATGGATAGAGAGAAGGAAAAAGGAGAGACTACCAACTCGCAACTTGCGGAATTCGATTCGATCCAATGGTTTTTCCTCGGAGGTAAGTGATCAGCTGAAGTTGGGAGGTAAAACTTTCCAAGTTTAGTAATTTTCCAAATGGTATTTCTATTTTTGTTTTTTGAACTATTTATAGCAAAAAATTCAATTTTTTGACCCATTGCTTATAGGTTCAAATTAATTTTTAATGAAGAGACTAATACCATGGATTTTTGGTAACTGCAACAGGTCCGGGATCATTAAAAATTTGTTTTTCCTGTCATATAGGGTAGGATTTGGCCATCATTGTTGATATTGCACTTATACCTTATCCGTCATTATACCCTACAATCACTTTTTCGTCCATGGACTATGGTGTCAAACCATTTTTTCCTTGTATACATCATTTTTTCTCCATGGATAGGGCCTCCTTCTCATGGGTATCCTATATTAGAACACTTTATTGTCTTTCTGGTACCCATTCTGTAGTTGTGTTAGGTTTGCAAGAGCCTTCTTAGTTGTTTTCCATGACAAAATGAACCTCATTTTGCATCTTTTTACGAGCTATCCATGTTTATAAGGCTCCCCACACTTGTGGAGTTTTCTTAAGGCCCTGGTATGACTCCTCAAAATAGACTAGACTGTCGAGTAAACTTGTTCGTTCATACTTGTTAATAATAAGTGAATGATAATCCACTTAGGTATAAGCTTACCCCTTTTTCTGGTCTTGTGGATTATTTAGGAAAAAGGAATACTCTCTTTTCTGTATAATTGAGAAGAGTATCTTCATGCATAGGTTTATCGCTTTTCCAGACCTGAGGGACTAAATTTACAAAAAAGGAACACCCTGTATGAGCTTAGTTTTCTCTTTTTCGTGCTTTGGACCTAGACATGAAAAATATTCTGAGCATACTTTATTCCTTTGTCATGCTCGTAAAACCTAAATAACAGAGCATCGATTTTACTGTTGTAAGCCCCATTTCTCGTAATCAAATGGATCTTTTCGAGTGATCTTTCCTTCCATCACATTCATTAAACTTAGGCTATCTTTCGCTCTTGAAGGTGCGCCGGTCTGGTATTATTTTACCCCTTTTTCAGACCTTGTCGACTAAGTACGAAAAATGTATCCCTTAGTCCTCCGAGATCTAAGAGAGTTCTTCTGTGGATTTTTTTATACTTTTTCGGCCTCAAGAGACTAAATTGTATGAAAAATCAGCCCCTTAGAGTCTTCTTTGAAGTTTTTAGACTCTCAAAATATGAAAACACCAGCGATCATGTACTAGTTCGGGAGCGTAAAATCCACAAATTAGTGAATATCAAGAATTATTCTCTCCCCTCTTCAAGCTTGTAAAAAATAAATAGCGGCTCGAGTTGACTTTTCTGGACTCGTTAAAATTTAACAGGAAAGGTAAGGAAGAATTACTCTCTTTGGGTTATAAACAATGGTAGCATGTCCTCCTTGAACAAAGCACTTTCTGAACTTTCCAATACTCATGTCTTAGTTTACACTTCCAACTCAACTATTACTTCGAGTTTTTACTCCTCCACTTGTCCTTTATACATGGGAAA
Source organism: Pseudotsuga menziesii (assembly GCA_001517045.1). Classification (NCBI taxonomy): domain Eukaryota; kingdom Viridiplantae; phylum Streptophyta; class Pinopsida; order Pinales; family Pinaceae; genus Pseudotsuga; species Pseudotsuga menziesii. The sequence goes on along the minus strand of LPNX010221713.1, from coordinate 37,123 downwards.
TATGATCATGTCTCCTATATGAAAAATAAGTCTAGTTGTCCTATCTGTAAGTCAAAAGCTGTCTTGGGTCATCTCTGTGTCATGCTCACTATTCAAGGATCTGTACCTTCATCTGATTATTGTCTTGATTCCCATCATTATCCTCTCTAATAATTACTTGTGTCTACCTTCCCGCATCTAGTTTCCTAGTCACTCTTGTGATTTGTTGAAGGATTCATTACCTTCCTCCTCATATTACAGTTTCTCATCAGTATCTCCTGAAGACAAAGACCTAGAGTTTTGACGATGGTACCTTAGGATTCACTACCATTATTGGTGAACTCCTTTGCTTCAGTTGTCAGCATCACTCATTTACTAACATCATGTTGAGTTCCTTCCATGTTCGACTTTATCACATATTTTCACATGGTAGGGATTGTACTAGTTCCTTTGGATTTGTACTAATACCTTAGGTTCACCTTTATAACCTAAGTTGCGCAAGATTGTGTTATGTTCAGCTACACTGCTTCCATATTTTGAAGACTCATCATTGTATATTATGGCATCGATCCACCTTTGTAATATACGTGGTCTTGTTACCCGTATCATATTATGTAATTAAATATTGTAAAGGAGCTAGTGTTCCACTTTATTGAACATGGCATCCTTAGATATGATTTTCTATATGATTTTCATATGTATTTTTTCAGGTAGCTCCATGCTACCTTGGTAACTGAGTTCTTCAAGATTAAATATTGTAATGTATTTCGACCATCGCTTCCCTCTGGCCTCACACATGAGGGGCAATCTATTATCATGTAAAATGACACTTCTCCGTCCAAGTAATGACACCCAATGTGTCAGTACACAAAAGGAAAAAATGGATAGAAGTATCCAAAACACTATAGATGGGCATGACCTTTGATGCATCATCCTCCTACCAGCCCAACCTATTTTTTGTATGGCCATTGAGGTGAATATGTGACTATTATCATTGCAACCCGTGTATCATACACCAATATTGAAACTGTAGGTTGCGTATATATGATCAAGGTTGGAATCCACATGTTTCCTTTATGAAAGTTGTGTATCATACACGAACTTCTAGTATTGATAGTCATGTATTCCTTTAATCCAAAATCAAAAAAATATAAACATGATTAATCAATGATAGTTGGGTCCTTAATCATAACTATCCCAACGTCCCCAACCATCTCAACCTTCGTAACCTCTCTCTTTCCTCATGTATAAATAGAGGGTAGGGGTTGAAGTTGTTATATTTTTAACATTAAGCTAGAATTATATTAGGATCTTTTAATGGAGAGAATAACAAGCACAACAATCAAACACAAGAGACAATGAAAACAGTGTTTTTCCTTAGGGAAACCATAAATGGAGAAAACCCCACAACTTCCTCAGAGATAGAGTCAGCACCAAAAGTAAAACCCCAAAATAGTAAGATGATCTCCTGACAGCAATAACCTCTTTCCTCCTAGCCCCAGTGTCTTCTTCTTCCTCAGCTATGTGCTACAACTGAATGTGAGTGACTGTATTATAAATAGAGAGGCTAGCTCTCTATTTATACTAATTCCCGACTTGACTAAACCCTACTAGGGTTGACTTCTCTAGGAGAGTCTAATAACCCTAGTGCCCTGGAACTGTGGGGACTTTAATTCTTGATCAATAGGAGGGTTATCCATAATGACTTGACATGAATTGTTTACATTATAGAACCTCCCAATAGGAACATCGAGGTATGACATAACTCAATTACATTACAGACACATCCCAGAATAAAAATCAGGGTACAATACATAAGATATACAAGTGAATACATTCCAAAGTTACAATTACATCAACACTCCCTCTTAACTAGGAAGGTATTCTCTCGACACAATTTATCAGCACAAGTATTCTTCTCTATATCATCTGGATCATCACCTAGTCCTCATCATCTTCAAGTCATATTCATCTTCAGATTTGGATCATCACTCGATCTGGATCATCACTGGAATATCATCACTGGATCTAGATCATCACTGAAGCATCATCTTTGGATCTGGATCATCACTCGATCTAGATCATAACTGCTAGATCATCATCATTGGATCATCATCATAGGTTCTATGTCATGATTCTTCTCGTCATAGGAATTTCTATAGAGCTAGCCCCTTTTCATGCTGGTTGTAGGCCTAGCCTCCATGTAGGTCTTCTTCAGTGCTTATATCTGACACCAAGTCAGAATGGCCTACCCAGCACTTACATCTGACCATGAGAGGAACACATATAACACCATGTTAGAAAGGCATGCCCAGCACTCACATCTGATCATGTAGGAACCAATCCTATAATCACATCAGAAAGGCCCAGCACTCACATCCGATCATGTAGGAACACATCCCACAACCCTATCGGAAAGGATCAGCACTTATATATAGCCATGCAGGAACACATCCTACAATCATGCTAGAAAGGGTCTGCACTTACATCTAGCCATGTGGGAACACATCCTGCAACCTTTCTAGAAGGGCTCTGCACTTACATCCAACCATGCGGGAACACATCATACAACCTTGCTGGAAGGGCTTTGCACTTACATCCAACCAGGCGGGAACACATCCTCCAACCTTACTGGAAAGGCTCTGCACTTACATCCAACCATGCGGGAACACATCATGCAACCTTGGTGGAAAGGCTCTGCACTTACATCCAACCATGCGGGAACACATCTTGTAACCTTGCTGGAAAGGATCTCAACCCTAGGTTGAGGGTTCCTGGTAACTAACCAGGTTCCTCCATTCTCTAGGAGAATGGGATCAGCCCTTATATCTGATCAAGTGGGAACACATCCCTCAATCACATCAGAATTTCCATGCACTCATATATGATCATGTGGGAACACATCCCACAGTCATATCAGAATGGTCCTCTGTCCTAGACCGAGTATTCTTGGTAAGTGACCAAGCAAATCCATTCCAAGAATGGCAATAGCCACTATATCTGATCATGTAAGAACCAATCCTACAGTTATATCATAATGACTTAGCACTCATATCTGACATGGAAGGAACCAATCCTCTCACCATGATAGAATGGCTTAGCCCTTACATTTGATCATGGAAGGAACCAATCCTCTCACCATTTCAGAATGGCTCACGAACTCATCATGTCCCCTTGGAAGGAACCTCAATTTGGAGAACACCAAGGTTCTCCTTGAAGTACTCAAACTTCACTTTGGCTAATGGCTTCATCAACACATCAACTATATGTTCTTCTGTCACAACATACTGAAGCTTCACTGCTCCCCTTTGCACCATATACCTGATATACTGATATTTGATCTCGATATGCTTCGACTTGTCATGGAACACTGGGTTCTTCGACAACTTCACACAACTCTGGTTGTTACAATATATACAAGTAGCATCTAACTAGAGATCAAATAAATCAGACAGTATATTCCTTAGCCATACTGCCTCACAACTATCTAAAAAAGTTGTGACATACTCTGCTTCAGCTGTACTCAGTGCCACACAGGATTGCTTCCTGCTAAACCAAGAGATCACACCTGCTCCCATACTGAAGCAACACCTTGAAGTGCTCTTCCTATCAATGGAACTTCCTGCCCAATCTGAATCAACATAACCCTCTAGTTTAATCTTCTGATTCGCCTCATACTTGAGCCCATAATCAATTGTACCCCTTAGGTACCTCAGAATATGCTTTGCAACAATCAAGTGAACATGTCTAGGATCTTTCAAGAACTAGCTCAAGGTGTTCACAGCAAAGCAAATTTTTGGTCTCGTGTTTGTCAGGTACATCAAGGACCCAATCATCTGATGATACATCATAGCATCAACTGCTTCTGATCAAGCATCACTCAATAGCTTCAAGTTCGATGCCATAGGTGTGGTCATGGCCTTGTAGTCCATCATCCCAAATATCTTCAGGATCTCTACTATATATTTCCCTTTCCCTAGGGAAATTCCATCTGCATTCTACCACACCTCCATGCCTAGAAAATAATGCATCATACCCAAGTCCTTCATCTCAAACTCGGTAGCAAGCTTCCTCTTCGTATCAGAAATCAACCCATCCATACCTGTTACAAACAGATCATCTACATATACTAGGAGCATCACTGGGTTTCCATCTTCATCCTTGTAGTAAAGGTTGGAATCTACTTTACTCTTGTTAAAGCCCAAACTGGATAGAAAGCTCTCAATTCTTCCATACCATGTCCTGGGTGCCTGTTTCAAACCATATAGGGATTTCTTCAATCTACATACATGAGACTCCCTGTCATGTGTCTGAAAACCGAGTGGTTGTTCCACATATACTTCTTCTTCTACTACACCATTCAAGAAAGCAGTCTTGACATCCATCTGGTGTATCTTCCATTTCATCACTGCAGCCAGAGCAAGTACTGATCTGATAGAATTGTATCTGGATACAGGTGCAATTTTTTTTTCATAGTCTATTCCTTCTTTTTGGGAGAAACCACGAGCAACAAATCTTGCTTTATATTTTTCAATGCTACCATTTGCAACATGCTTGATCTTGTAGATCCATTTGGAAGTTACAACTGACTTCCCTTTTGGTCTTGGGACAACATCCCAAACATCATTCTTCATGATCGATTGATACTCTTTGATCATAGCATCCTTCCATTCTTTTCGTTCTGGTACTTCTTCATAATTGGAAGGTTCTTTATCGATTAAATCACATAATAAAGCTACATATCCGGAGTAGGATCTGGTTCTCTTTCTTTCTTTGTGATTCTCTTCTGGAGCCCCATATCTTTCCGCACCTTGGATAGCTTCTCATACCCAAGAAGGTTTCCTCTTATGAGGATTCTTCTCCTGAGATGGATCTACAGGTTCTTGTGGTTCTTCAAATTCTCGATCTTCTTCTTGAGTTTCTTTGTTCATGGTTGTATCATGAATTATGGGTGCTTCTTCTTCTTCAGGTTCTTCAGCAGGTCTCTTTCTGGATTTATTGTAAGTTGAGTCTTCATCAAATGTCACATCCCTACTGATGTCGATCTTCTTGAATCCTGGGAAGTATATTCTGTAAGCCTTCGAGCTTTCAGAGTATCCCACAAATATACCCTTCTTTCCTGAAGGATCTAATTTTGTCCTCTTCTCTTTTGGAATTTGTATGTACACTGGATAGCCGCATATTCTGAGATGGCTGACTTCTGGTTTCTTTCCGAAAAAGACTTCTTCAGGTGTCTTGTTCTCGAGTACTCTTTGTGGAGTACGGTTCTGTACATACATCGTTGTTCTGGTAGCTTCTTCCAAAAGATGCATAGGAAGATCTTGATCATGAAGCATTGCTCTTGTAGCTTCCATGATAATTCAATTTTTCCTTTCTGCAATCCCATTCTGTTGTGGATTATATGGAGTGGACAACTCCCTCTTAATCCCTGAGTCTTTGCATAACTCTTTGAATTCATTTGATATGAATTCTCCGCCATTATCTAATCGAAAAGTCTTGATATTCTTTTCAGTGTGGTTCTCGATCAAGGATTTGAATTCCTTGAACTTGTTGAATACTTCATCTTTGTTCTTCATGAAGTAAATCCATGTCTTCCTAGAAAAGTCATCAATAAAGGAAACATAGTATACATACCCACTTAGTGAACTTGATGACATTGGAACACATACATCGGAGTGGATGATTTCCAAGATTCATTTTGCTATGCTCTCGCTACTTGGAAATGTCTTATTTGTGTTCTTTTATTTCGCACATCATTTGCAGACTCCGTCATGTTTTGCTTGAATTTCTAGAAGACCTTCAACATATTTTCTTGCAAGTGGTAGTGCTCTCTAATGCACATGTGCAAGCCTTCTATGCCATAGTTCATTTGGCTCTACTGTGTCATGGACCAAGGCTTGTTCTGGATGGCCCTTCAATTTCTATAGACCTCCTTCTTGTTCCCCAATCACTACTACATCATTAATAGTCTTTCCTTTTGGCCACATGATGACTTGACCATCTATAAATGCAACCCTTATTCCTTTTGCATCTAATCCATATATGCAGAGGAGGTTCTTCTTTAGTCCTGGTACAAACAATACTTCCTTCATTGTCATAGACTTTCCAGAGTCTAGCTTATAAGAGGATTCCCAAATACTTTTTATTGGATACTGGTAGTCATCTCCAAGCTTCACCTTGTGAGGTGATTCATGTTCTGATAGTTTCACAAAGGATTCATTGAATCCTGTCATATGCTTGGAAGCCCCAATGTCTATAAGCCAATCATTGCTTCCATTAGTAATGTTTCCCGTGATAGTGGAAATCAAAACATATTCTTCATCACTTAAAGAATATTCACTTTCATTTCTGGTTCTCTTTGTGGAAGTTTCATCATCCTCTACAGCATGAGCATGATGTCTTCTCTTGTTTCCCTTCTTCTTATGGGAGTTAATATTGTTTCTAGGAGAGTCTTTGGCAAAGTGTCCTCTTTCATCACATGTATAGCATCTTAATTTAGATAATTCCTTTCTAATGTTATATTTCTGGTGAAATTTCTTACCTATAGAGTGATGAGAGTTTCTTCTGATTTTCTTGGAGTGAACTATGAGAGCTTGATCTTCACTTCCCATCTTCTCTTCTCAAGCTGCTATCCGAGCTTCTTCTTGAGAGCATTCTTCCCATATTCTGTTGAACTTAACTAACTTATTTCTGGCACAGATTCCTTGAATAAAGGAGTCCCATGATCTAGGGAGACCATTCAAGGCGGTCATTACAATCTCTACATTTTCCACTTCTTCATCTACTACTTCTAGCCGTTCCTTGATCTGAGAGACCCTTGTAAAGTAATACTGGATGGTTTTTGCATTCTGGATCTTTACATTCTTCAGTTGTTTTCTTAGAGTCATCTTCTGGTTTATGTTTTTCCCTTCAAACAATTTGGTTAGGGAATCAAACATAGCTTTAGGTGTCTTTAGGGAGGACACTTGTGGTATGAGGTGATCCTTTATTGAATCAGCAATAATCCTCTTTTCCATAACCAACTTCTTCTTGTGTAAGGCCTTAGCCTCATCTCCCTCTGGAACTGGAACCTCCTCACTGATATAGGAGTCCAACTCATTTTCTTCTAGGACTAGGGAGATCCTATACTTCTAGGCTCGGAAGTTATTAGCTCCCTCAAGCTTTTCATCAAGCTTGGTATGATGAGACATCTTAACTGAGAACCTCAAATGGAAATACAAAAGATTTAGATCTTACCAGGTCAAGATGTCGGATCTAGATTTGGAGCTGAAATTCTATAGTGTTGGTTCAAGAGAAAATTAGGGTTTTGCTTTTCTGGAGTTTTGTCCAACCAAATTCTTTGATCTTGATCTCTAAACTTCGATTTTGAGGAGGAGATCAATCCAGGCCTGGGCTCACTGAAAAAATCCACTTCTTTGGAAATCCCTAATTTTCGGCAGCAGTATCGGGTCAAAAACTGAAAAACGTCATAATTGGATTCTGCTTCGACAGAAAGATGCACCCTAGGGAGGAGAGTTAATCCAACCTTCCTTTGCTGAAAATCTGTGGAGAGAGATGCACAAAGTAGGAAGCCCTAGTTTCCACAGCTACATAGTGTCTTCTTCTCAGGTTAGCTCTGATACCATGTTATATTTTTAACATTAAGCTAGCATTATATTAGGATGTTTTAACAGAGAGAATAACAAGCACAGCAATCAAACACAAGAGACAATGAACACAGTGCTTTTCCTCTGGGAAACCATAAATGGATAAAACCCCGCAACTTCCTCAGAGATAGAATCAGCACCAAAAGTAAAACCCCAAAACAGTAAGATGATCTCCCGACAGTAGTAACCTCTTTCTTCCTAGCCCCAGTGTCTTCTTCTTCCTCAGCTATGCGCTACAACTGAGTGTGAGTGAATGTGTTATAAATAGAGAGGCTAGCTCTCTATTTATACTAATTCTTGACTTGACTAAACCCTACTAGGGCCGACTTCTCTAGGAGAGTCTAATAACCCTAGTGCCCCGAAACTGCGGGGACTTTAACCCTTGATCAATAGGAGGGTTACTGACAATGACTTGACATGACTTGTTTACATTATAGAACCTCCCGATGGGAACATCGGGGCATGACATGACTCAAGTACATTACAGACACATCCCGAAATAAACATCGAGGTACAATACATAAGATATACAAGTGAATACATTCCGAAGTTACAATTACATCAACAGAGGCTAAGGAAGAATAAAGGATAGAGAAAATTTATGTTGGTGGTTTTCCTTTAGATATCTTGGAGCAGCAAAAATTAGTGTCCTTGGTTAGCATAGGATCACTTGTCTCAGATGTTGGGTTGTAATCTTACCTCACTTGTTTATTAATAAAAATATTCCTCCTTCCAATATTGTGTCTTTGCACTCTTATATATTGTGATTTCTGAATTCTTTTATTAATTCATTATAAGAATGGTATTTCATTAAACCCTCGTATAATATATAAGATCTTGCAGGAAATATCTTGCTCTTTGGAGGTGTTGGAGATCCCCTAGAAGTTGTGGAAGCAATTTGAAGAGAAGAAGAAAAGCTAGGATCGACCATCTTAAATAAGGTATGCCTAATTTCTTCCTATTTCTATTTCAAATCCTGAAATTGTTGAGTGTCTACAAGTTAATTTAGTAAGTTGGTAACCCCAAATACCATAGGTTATAAGGGTGTCTATTCTTGAACAACATTCCCTCTGTGTATAAATACCTTCACATTTCCTGCAGACACGTCTCTTCACCATTGCGCCCTTTCATTATTTGACTGTACTTCTTCATGAGAGCCTAATTCCTCATTCTAACATTGAGCCATAGAGTCATCTACCTCCATCGTGATTCTACAAAATAATTGAAACAATTTCTTGTTAATCAATTTACTATTTAATCTTCCAGTCGTGACCTTCCGCATTCTCCATCTCTGCAACCATCCTGAGCCGTTGATTTTTTATCGGGATTCTTCTTGACCGTAGATCTAAGATAGGAAGTGGTATGAGGATTGTCAAACTGTGACATTTCTCAAAATTTCTTTCCACACTTAACTTTCTGCCTCAATTGTTCGACATCGTTGATCTCCTTCAATATTTTCGTGAACATCGATATGAGGTGGAAACTGGATATCAAACATGTGACTTTTTCCAAATATCATTTCCCGATTTTCTATTTCCAAACCAATCTTTCCACACCATTGATATTTTATGGATGTCTCCTGATCGTCGATATTCCGAATCACGGATTGTGGAATGCGGGTTCTTAAAAACTCAAACATTGCTTTCGCAATTCTCCGCCTTCTTCTTTCTGCACTAATATTTCCACACCGTCAATATTTTATGGATGTCTTTTTGACCCTCGATCTCCCGAATCGCAAAATGCGGAATGTGGGTTCTCAAAAACTCAAACGTTGCTTTCGTAATTATCCGCCTTCCATCTTCCACTTTCCACACTAATGTTTCTACACTGTCGATCTTTTACAAATGTCTTTCTGATCATCGATATTTCAGATTGCGGGATGTGTAATGCGAAACTGTGATATTTCCCAAAGTCTTTTTGTGATTCTCTTCCTTCCTTTTTTCGCCTTCTGCTTTCTGCCTTCCACTTTCTGCCTTCTTCTTTTCTTATGAACCTTTGATTTATTTGCGAGTTCACTTCTTTCCATCGATCTATGATCTAATGCAGATTTGTGGATCTCCCCTCTTCTTTGTTCATAAATCATTCACCACCATAGATTTCCTCGCATATTAAATCCTAACCATTGATCTACGATCTAATGTAGATTTGTGGATCTTCCCTTTTCTTTGTGCGAAAATCATTTACCACCCTCGATATTCTCAAAATTGGCTTCCGCATTTCTCTGGACTGATCTGGACCGTCCACGTTTTCTATCATTTCTTAATGAATCTCACTCATATTGTCCCATGTTAACCTCATGTCACTTCACCTAGTGAAATTTCTTTACCGTCATCGATCATACCAAACCTAATGCTAGGATGGAGTCACAACTACAATACCTGATTCAGTCAGCAAGACGAGAGTTGCTGAGCTGTCATCCACATTATCCGACAAATCTCAAACACTTTACAATTTTGTTTATTCCACAGCCAAGAAAATAATTAGCAGGATTTCTAGTTAAATCAGGGGAATACTTAAGGACCATCACATCTATGTCCCCATTAGATCAACGATGGAATTCAAATATGATGAATTGGATTTCATAAAAATTCTGCACACGTCAAAATTTTTCCAAACCGTGTAACTCCACCCAACAAAATCATTGTGTGCTATCAATCTATCTTAATGATCAATCTCGGCCGTTGATCTCAATTTGATTTCCAACCATTAGTTCTGATTTCGCAACCTTATTAACCTTTTATCCTCCTCTCTCTTTTATCAGTGGAATATTCTTCAACCATTGATCTTATTCCACCTTTAATCTCCACCGCATGATCTTCATTCATATGGTGATTGGTTTAGGCTTATCGCGGGCACATCTTCTAACTGTGAAATCCCTTTTCAACCATTGATCTATCCAATATGTAGATCTTTAACTATGTGATTGAATTGATCAGTGGAACGATCAATTCCTTTCTGCAGTGCTCTATGCACAGAAAATTTTGATCTCCTATCCTTATATCTGATTTCAAAATATACCCATACACATAGGTACAATTTTCCCACATGCAGTCTCTACACTCTCCACTCCACACTCTCTCTTCACTCATACACTCATACACTTAACCTTTTCCTTTGTCATTGCTAAACTCATCATGCTACCATATCTACTGGTTATTCCTTTGTCATTCGTGAACACCTTTGAAATCAATGACAACTATTTCTCAACAATCTCCCCCTTTTTCAATGATGGCAACACCTAAACATTCTTCTCCTTTGACAACAATGACGAAGGATAACCTGTTGTGCTATTGAGAATTTCCTGTCTTTCTTATTTTTGACAACTCCTCCTGTCATTATATCTACCCTTTATTAACTAGACTTGGTACTAATCAATATATCATCATTTACTTTAACATTTCCTTTCTTGCAACAAGTTCTTGAATGATAATTTTAATGATAGATCCATAGACTCCCCCTGTCACTGTACTTCTTCTCCTTTTTCAATATTTTTGTGACAGAGTTTACACTCTACATTACACAGTTCCTTTTTCTTAACTGTATTATGTAACTTTCTCTTCTGAAGAGGTCTTCACATAATCCTTGTCCTAAGATAACAACATGCATTGCTACAAGTTAGAGAGACAAATTTAGAAAAAACTTCCTTAAACTGATAAATATAATTTTTAAAATACCCATTGTTCCTTCACAATTTTCACTGTTATTTTTACTTATCCTGGCACTTTTCAATAGATTGAATTTTTTTATTTTTCAGATTAGACTTGAGTTTTCTTCCACTGTCAACAATTTTTATGTGTCATGACTTCAAATTCTAAGTGAACATAACATCTTTACCTTCTATTTGATTGCAGGAATCATGGTCTTCATGACTCACACATATTGTTGTTCTCATGTTACTTCATAGGTCTTACACTTTCTCTATGTCAACCATACACCAATCTTAACCTTGATCATCTATTGTCTTTGATGAGGATAACTTTTAAGCATACTTCAACATTAGATACCAAATGAATTTTTTGATACCAATTGGAATTTTCTGACTTTAACTCCCCCTAAGTATATGATCCCTCCTAATGTTATTTTCAGGGTTCTCTTTAAATCATGAGAGATATTTAGAAAAGAAGCCCACAATCATCACTATATATTTCTTCATCACCTTCATCTTTGTATTCATCTGTATATTCTTTTACATATCCATCTTTCTTTCCCTCATAATGGATGCCATTCTTATTTATGGCATTATTATGCTCATCATAATTTTTGGAGACCTCACTGATATTTGAAATTTGTTTTTCTTCTGAGTTCTCGTAATTTGACTTTTTCTTCCATACCTTCCCATGATGTATCCTTCTTACTTGTCCTTTATCATATTTTGTGTTAGTGTCTTGTTTCCTTCTCAAACATTGATCTTTTCCCTTGGTTCTATAGTCAGCAGCCTTGTGACCAAACTTATGACAACAATGACAGTATCCATAGAATTTCCCTTTATGTTTGAGGAACCTTTGATCTTCTTGCTTCAGAGCTTCCATCTTCTTCCACTATTTTTGAGGTTCGACTGAAACACTCTTCCTTAATTTACATTCTCTATCCATATGTCCAAAGTTATTACATTTGTAACACTCTAAGTCATATCTTTGAAGAGGTCCAAACCGGTTATGATTTCTTCCTTTTGGTTTACTAGACATATCCTTCTTATATTCATAAACCTTTCCATAAGCTCTGCATTTCATGTTTTTATGACCAAAATTATTACAGGAGTAACAATGACCCAAAAAGATCTGCTGATATATATTTGTCATTGGTCTTTTAGACACCTCATTAGTTCTATCTTTGTCATGAGAGGATGAAACATATTTCTTTCTCTCTTCCCTTTTAACAAGACTCTTTAGTGCATCATAGCTTCTTTCATTTCCACCTTGGTTTGTGATAGATGAATATTCTGTCTCCTTTACTTTGTCATATCCTAGACCAGTTTTATCATTTGATGGTTGTTATCTACTTAAGATATCATATAAGATCCCTGAGTTGTTCTGAAACTTTGATTTGATATATTTTTCATCAACCCCTTTTCTAAATTAAATAATCTATTTTTCAAGTTTTTCAGAATCTTGGATTCTCTCCTTGAGGAGAACTACTAGATCCTATTCTATCTTCATGGCCTCTTGAAGCTTGTTCTTCAAGTACATAATAATTTGATTTGTTTCTTCTTGGTACTTTGACAGTTTCTCTTTCAAAACTTTGTTTATTTTCCTACACTTTTCGATTTCATCAACAAAAACCATGTATTGAGCTTCTATGTCCACTTCATTTTCTTTGTCTGAACTTGTTGTTCCTATAAATAGGATTTTTGCATCTTCACTTTCATCATCACTATCTTCTTTGGAATAGAAGTTCTTCTTCTTTTTCTTAAACTTCTTCTTACCCATGATCTTATCCTTATGACAGCAGGATTCTTCATGATCACTCTCCTCTTGTTTTGGGTAAGGACACTTATTGGTAAAATGTCTAATTCTTCCACAATTAAAACATTTCAAGGGTATCTTTCCTTTGTCTTTCCCAGTACCTCTCTCAAGTTTATTGATGAAAATAGATTCTTATTTATCTAAGTTCTCTAATTGGTTCTTGGATAGGGCTTTAAATGTTTCCTCTTTTCTTGAGGGTTCATTATGTCTCGTCCTCATCTCATATCCAGTGAAGATACCATGTAGTTCATCTACTTTCATGTCATCAAGGTCATCCCATTCTTCTAGAGTGGACAATTTTGAGTCATACTTCATTGGCAATGTTCTTAGTACCTTGCTCACCACTTCTCTTTCTTTTAATTTTCCTCCAAGACCTCTAATAGCATTGACAACCTCATCTACTCTTAGAAGGTATTCCACAATATGTTCCTCTTATTTCCTTTTAAGGCTCTCAAACTTCCCTTTGTATGCTTGAAGCTTGGATTATTTGACTTTAGATGCCCCTTCATAGATAATATTTAGCTTATCCTAGGCATGTTTGGAAGTTTTGCATCGCATAACCTTTGTAAATACAGATTTTGTCAATCCACTCAGTATTGCATTTAAGGCTTTGGAATTAGCTTCATATTGGGCTAGTTCCACACTATTTTTAGGTTCTTGATAAACTATTTTATACTCTTTCTTAGTTTCTTCCCAAACCTTCCATCCAAGGGACATCATATGGCACTTGATTCTCACACTCCAGTAAGCATAATTTTCTCCTATGAACAATGGAGGTCTATTGGTGGCTAAACCTTCTTGTTGAACCATAGTGGTTTTAAATAGGATATACCTTTCAGTGGTTAAACTGTGGTGAAGGAACCCGCTCCGATACCAATTGTTGAAATATTGGACAGTACTAAGAGGGGGGATGAATCAGTATTGTAACTTTTCACAATTTAAAACCACTTTTTATATTTTACTTATTAAAATACATAATCAACAAGAACACACATAACACAAATTTATCGTGGAATCCCAATTGGGTAAACCACCAATACTTCATATTACTGCAAAATTGTTATTTACAAATATTTTTTCCTGCTACTATAGACAAGGATGGTATTACACCCTATTTATGAGTTGCTCCTGGAAGGAGGCTACAACCCCCTGTTTTGTCAGCTACAACTGACAAGATGCTACCACACCCTATTTACCAGCTACTATTGAAAGGAGGCTACAACACCCTGTAGGCATGTTTCATGCCCTAGCACCACCTTGCCACCCTAATATGTTTTTAGTAATATTCCATATTTATTTACCCTTCAATCTCTGTCACACCCACTAGTATCTGTTTTTGCTTTTATGATATGGAACCCAAAGACAATTTCTCTCATTCATCCCTGTGTGTATAAATACCTTCACATTTTCTACGGACGAATCTCTTCACCATTGTGCCCTTTCATTCTTCGATCGTACTTATTCATGAGAGATTAATTCCTCATTCTAACACTGATTCATAGAGTCATCTACCTCCATTGTGATTCTTCAAAACAACTGACACAATTTCGTGTTAATCAATTTATTGTTTACTCTTCTAGTCGTGACCTTCCACATTCTCCATCTCCACAACCATCCTGAGCCATTGATTTTATATCGGGATTCTTCCTGACCGTAGATCTAAGATAGGATGTGGTATGTGGATTTCTGAACTGTGACATTTCTCAAAATTTATTTCCAAACTTAGCTTTCCACAACGTTAATCTCCTTCAATATTTTTGTGACCGTCGATCTGAGGTGGAAATTGAATATCGAATATGTAACTTTTTCCAAATATCATTTCCCAATTTCCTCTTTCTGAACCAATCTTTCTGCGTCGTTGATCTTTTACAGATGTCTCCTGACCGTCGATTTTTCAGAACGCAGGTTGTAGACTGCAGATTCTCAAAAAATCAAATGTTGCTTTTGCAATTCTCTGCCTTTTTCTTTCTGCGCTAATATTTCTGCATTGTTGATTGTTTACGGATGTCTTTCTAGCCGTTGATATTTCAGATCATAGTGTGCAGAATGCAGGTTCTTAAAAGCTCAAACATTTCTTTCACAATTCTCTTCCTTCCTCTTTCTACACCGTATTTTACGGATATCTTTCTAACCATCGATCTTTCGGATCACGGGATGCAAAATGCAGAATTGTGATATTTCCCAAAGTAGTTTCGTGATTCTCCACCTTCTGGTTTTCATCTTCCACTTTCTGCCTTCCGGATTTTGGGTTGCGAAAACCCATATTATTATAGACCTTGATGTCTCATCCTTAGCTTTCTGCCTTCTTCTTTTCTTATGAACCGTTGATTTCTTTTCAGGTTCAGTTATGTCTGCCGATCTATGATCTAATGCAGATTTGTGGATCTCCTCTCTTCTTTGTGTGGAAATCATTCACCACCATAAATTTCCTCGCGGATAAAAACTAGCCGTTGATCTACAATCTAATGCATATTTGTGGATCTAATTCCTTTTCTTTGTGTGGAAATCATTTACCGTCGTCGATCTTCTCAAAATGAGGTTTTGCATTTCTCTCAACTGATCTAGACCATCCACATTTTCAATCATTTCTCAATGAAATCCTGCTCATATTTTCCTATTTTAATCTCCTGTCACTTCACCCAATGAAATTTATTTACCGTCGTCGATCATACCAAACCTAATGCCAAGATGGAGTCACAGGTTCAATACTTGATCCAGTGAGCAAGCCAACATTCACTGAGCTGTTGTCCACATTGTCTGACTGATCTCAAACACTTTACAATTTCATTTATTCCGCAGCCAAGAAAATCATTAACATGCTTGCTAGTTAAATCAATGGAATGCTTAAGGACCATCAAATCCATGTCCCCACTAGATCAACGATGGACTTCAAATATGATGAAGCGGATTTCATAAAAATTTCATGCACATCAAAATTTTTCCAAACCGCGCAGCTCCACCCAATGGAATCGTTGTGCGTCATCGATCTATTTTAATGATCGATCTCGACCATTGATCTCAATCCTATTTCCAGTGAGTAGTTCTGATTTCACAACCCGACTCACCTTTCATACTCCTCGCTCTTTTATCAATGGAATCTTCTTCAGTCGTTGATATTATTCCACCTTTAATCTCCACCGCACGATCTTCAATCATATGGCAATTGGTTTAGGCTTATATCGGGAACATCTTCTAACTGTGAAATCCCTTTTCAACCATTGGTCTGTCCAAGATGCAGATCTTTAACTATGTGATTGAATTGGTCAATGGAATGATCAATTCCTTTATGCAGCACTCTACGCACAGACAATTTCGATCTCCTATCCTTATATCAGATTTTGAAATACACCCATACACATAAATACAATTTTCCCACACACAATCTCTACACTCTCCACTCCACACTCTCTCTTCACTCATACCCTCATACACTCAACATTTTCCTTTGTCATTGCTAAACTCATCATGATACCATATCTACTAGTTATTCCTTTGTTGTTCGTGAACAACTTTGACATCAATGACAACTATTTTATCAATATACACACCAAGCCTTCCTCTAAATCCTTATCAAGAAGTAAATGTTTCTAAAGAAAAGATCACATATACTGCAAGTACTATAGGGACTAGAATGAAATCTAATTAGGGACAAGAAGAATAAACATAAGAATCTAAAGTTGAAAAACTACCCACTAAAAAATGGGGAAGGGTATCAGCTAAATCAAAGAGGGAAGAGAAGGAAACACAGGGGAAGAACTATTTTAAAAAAAATTGTATATGGTACACTCAAGAAAGTCACTTCAAATAGTCCAAGCAAAATAAAATAAAAATATAAGAGGAAGTAGGATCCCTCCCATCTAGTGGCTAATGAACTTGGTTTCCTAGAGTTGTAGAGGAATTGGAAGTAGAAATAAAGTGGAAGAAATAAAGAATCTAATCAAAGGAGAAAGACCTTCCATCCTACTCATCCAATAGACCAAAATGGAAGTTGAAGAAGTGTTAAGTGTAGTAGTAAAGGTTTGGAAGTAAAGTGAAGGATCAATGATTAGTGCTTGAGAATCCTCAGTAGGTATATCCACCTTTTAGGAACTTAGAATCTACAAGAAAATTGAATAGGTGAAAACACAACATTGGATAATAGTGGGTTTGGAAAACCTAGAAACAAATCAACAACTCATTATATGAAATATCCATGCCCCTACAATATGTGGACAAAAGGTTGAGTTATTGAGATTGTTATACACTCTTCAGGTATAGATATAACACACAATATCAATGTAGCTAGATATTTCAACACTGCTATCTTTCAAAAGGAAATATGTGGAGGTAGTTTTGTAAGAGACTCATTCGTGGGATATTTGAAAGACTTGATCTCAAACTAGGACCTATCATATATCCTACCAAAGAGAGGATTATATACATGGTCTAATAGTAGTTATGGAAAAAGGTACATCCAAACCATATTAGATAGGATTTTTGTTGGTATTTTTTTTCTTCTTGATCAAATCTCTTTTGAGTCCAATATTCTTCCTCGTGCAACTTCAAATAATAAGCTTATTTGAATTATAGATCACGAGGAACCAAAACTAGGTCTAATCCATTTTTTTTAATCTTTTATGGTTTCATGAGAAAGAATATATTGACATTATTCATGCATCATAGAATACTCCAATTCAAGGATCATGTGTGTATGTGTGGGAACCAAATTTAAGAGTAGTTAAAATAGGATTGAAGAGTTGGTCCAAAACTCATTCAAGTTTCCTTCAAGTAGGAGAAAATAAAACCAATCCAAACTAGAAGATTTATAAGAAAATATGGAAGGTCAACCCATTACGAAAGATCTATTAAAAGAATAACAAGCACTTAGCCAAAAAACATCCTCAGTTGTTCAGGTAAGAAGAGGAAATGTTGCATGTGTGTGGCACCTTAAGTCTTGAAATACATGGATCAAATTAGGGGGGAGGGATACAACTTATTTCCATAAGCAATCAAGAGGAATAATTAAGCAAAATGCAATCAAAGAAATACAAGACTCGGATATTAGATATCCAATTGATTCTAGTGTTATCAAAGAAGCATGTAGACAAATTAGAGAACTTTATACATAAACAAGAAGTTCTATAAATGCAACTAAGGATACAATTTTAGATGGCATTCCAAAATTATTTAGCAAGAAATAAAATGTTCTTCTTGAAAATGAAATCTCAAATAGCAAGATAGTAGATTCCATATGGAGTTTAGAAATGGACAAGGCCCCATTATCATATGGTTCACCATCCATTTCTTTAGGTTTTGTAGGTTTATGATCAAATTTGACCTAAAAAATAATGTTAGATTGGACTAGAGGGGAAGATAAAATAAGGGGAGATACAAATGTTTCCTTCATTGCTTTGGTTCCTAAAGGGTTGAGTCCAGCCTCTCTCTCTTGGTTTTGTCCCATCTCATTATGCAATACAGTTCACAAGATTCTAACCAAAGTTGTGGTATCCAAGGTTAAAACATACTTTCAAAACTCATGTCTAAAAATCAAGGAGGTTTCATAGAGATTAGGTAGGTTACAGTTAATATTGTTTTAGTTCAAGATGCCATACATTCCAGTTTCACGAGAGGGGATTAAGGTATGGTAGTGAAGATTGATCTTACTAATTATTTTGATATAGTTATACAGAGTCTCATTTTGTTGATTATGGAAAATTTTTGGCTTTTTTGAAAAGTTTATTAGATGGGTTAGAGCATGTATAAGATGTCCATGGATTCACTCGCTCATTAATGGTAGGCTAAACTCTTACTTTCAAATATATGTAGGTATCAGGAAAGGATGTCCTCTTTTTACTTGTATTTGCATCATTATAGAAAAGACTCTAAGCAGAATGTTAGAGCATTAGAGGGGGGAGGGAAGGCTTGATGACATGTTAATATATCATGGGGTGAAATCTATCAATCATGCCTAGTTTGAAAATTATATGATTTTTATTAGAGGGTCATCGATTGTAAATGCTCTAAAATTTAAATATATTATAGATTATGTTTTTGGTAAACAAAGAGAAGATTCAAACATACAACTAAAATATCTCTCTAAGACTATTGTAGAGTATAACGTAAACCTTTGAATTTGCAGGACAATCTTCATGGTCTTCCTTCAAATATTTGGGCTCTCCTATTTCTATCAAGCTACCAAAATCAACAAACAGATGCATAAAATTAATTACAAAATGCAAGTATGATGGGAATAGTGGTTAAAATCAGCTATGAAGATCATTCTCATCAAGTTAGTATTGTATTATTTCCCTCTTTTTCAATGCTCCTCTCTTCTTTCTCTTATTCATATTATGAACAACGTGACCAAGGAAATTTGCAAGTTCATTTGATAAAACATTATATAGTTTAATCACCCATTTTCCACAAAGGAGTTAGCATCAAAGATAATGGTATGATAAATTTGGCATTCTGTGCAAAACTAATTTAGAGACTAGCTACTAGAGGTAACGAGTGGTAGAAATATATAGTAATGAGGAAACATTTTAGAGGAAATAGGCTCAAATCAATAGACAAGTCATGGTGGGAAGGTAGAGCCTCCAACTATCAAAATAAATAGCCACTACCTTCTCACAAAATTTGGATTTATAGAAATAAGGAAATCTTCAATTCTATTTACTATCATTCCATGTGAGAAACTATCAAAGCAAAAGCTATAATTTTGAAACTCTTAGGATTAAAAGGTATTCAGGAGATCAATTCAAAAATCCTTATTGTGCATGATCATAGTTGGGTGATAGATATATAGGGAGGGATCCCCCCTCAATCCAAATTGTGTTTCACCAAACCTCAATTACCATCAAAATGGAAGATCGTCCTTTTGGAAGAAGAGTTCCATGCCTGGACTAGCTCACAAAAAAATCCACAAAAATAATTCAATGAAACCTCAAAGGGAAATCCAAGGGTTCTAGGTGCAAGAGAGGGGGGGGGAGTCTTATTCAATCTTGGAGGAATTATAGAATGAAAACTTCATGGGGTATTGGTATAACTACTACTAATATTGTTAAAGCCTATTCCCTCCTCAAAGGGGCTAAACTTTTTCTATAATTTCAAGTAAAAAAAAATAATGATCCTTGGTGATTCTCTATTTGTCATTAATAATATTCAAAGTAGGGATATTAAGCAGGGATCTTTGCTTACTACAATTCTAAAAATAATCATCTGAAACCTTGATCATCTTGATGAGGCCCATCTCTTCGACATCAAGTTATCAAACAATAATTTTGTTGGTGGAAAATCCAATGAACCAACTTATTTGGAAAAATGATTCCTCAGTAAAAAGTATGAAAATATCGTATTAAGGTGGATCATCAATTATTAATGCAAACTCATAAGCCACAACAAGTCAAAAGTATTGGAAAGGGAACACCATGCACACCTTATAGTATTAATGTATGACAAGGGATGTTTGGTACTCCATCATACCTTAGGTATCTTCTCTCCTTTTTCACACAAGAGTAGAGTACTATGGTGCATTTATGAGATACACCTAGTCATGGTGGGATAAAGTAGATTGAAAATTTTTGCGTTGCAGTTTGTTGGTGGGAGTATGATGCTATCGGAGGAAAGTTTCAAGCTCAAGTTTTCTCAAGACTCGAACACCCACCTTTTGATAGAGGTAAGTCTGTATCCTTCAATTCCGAAGGGTTTGGGCTCTCTATGGTTAAGAATAATCAACAATTTGAGATTATCTCCACAAGAATGTTTTATGTTGTGCGTAATTTTACTATTAAAGAAAGCTCAGTTCTCCCATGTCTTGGACTAAGAGTAAATTCTCAAGTTTATCACATAATTAAGAATGATGTTTTCTTTTGGATATGTTTCTTGAATATTGTTAAATCTATGTTCTCTTTATTTTATAGGCTATATGTTTTACAGTGTTTCTATTTAATGGCCAATCCCTTGGGATCAAGTTATGATGATACTAATAATGTAGTTAATAAGAAGAATATTTTAAGGAAAATGAATGATTATCTTGAAGGATGAAACAAGCCATTAAATACCTTATCCTGCATCTAGAAAAAATAGAAAAATAATAGGAAATTATGGAATCTAAATTGGATGAATAGGTTGCCAAATCTGAAAAATATGCTAGTGATATAAATATGCACTGTAATATTATTCTTGGTTTTACACAAGGATATTAGTCAATTACAAGGTATACTTTAGCATGAATTGGGCATGTTAACTGGAGGTTAGAGGAGGAAGATATAGTCAAATAAACTAGCCTTGTCGGGATTAGTCAACAACATCCACTAGTTTACATCGATCTAGATCAAGAAGATGTCCTAAAGGAGGAAGCTCGTAGTAGGCATCAATTTGGATATATATGTTTTGTATATCCAATTCATACTTGTATCTTTGTTCTTGGACACTATGTAAGACAATACGGTTTTAGATTTTATAGGAGGTTAATATGCACTAGTTAGTTCAAAGGCCTGTCAAAACTTTGTTATATGAAGTCTTAGCTCTTTAGATAATTTTGAAATTGCGTAATTTTTTTTACATCTATATACTTCACTTGGTTGTTTGAATCCTCCATGGACTCCTTTTAATATAATTATTATGTGTTCTAGTTAATAAATAAATACAAGTATTTGGAAGTTAAGTACTTGCTACATAAAATATGAGAGGGAACTAGATTTTTTTGAGGTAAAAACCATGGCTCAAATTTTCGCAAGAGATTAAGAAACCAAATTAAACCTACAACCATGTAGGAAATTAACCTGCAACCATGTAAGAATTTCTCATTGATTATTATGGGCCAAGTACTTCTCCTCTAGGCTATTCGCAAAAGGCAATCAAATTTCTTCAACTATTTTCTCCTACACTTAGGGTACCTACAAGGAAATAAGATCCCCAAGGGAAAATTAAGTATATAATGGGAATATATTATGTGTGTTGTGTATGGAAACAAAAAAGAGTGCCATGGTTTATTGATAGTTTGATGAGGGAACATAGTTCTCAATAGTGGGAAAATTTGTATAATTATGAGTGTAATGGGTTGGGCTAAGTGATATTAAAGCCTCATATGAGCTTCCTTTACCTTGGTGGAATCATAGTCTCACTTGGAAGTGGAATCCACAGTTAATTCTTATAGTTGGGTGTTGAATCACCTTTCACCAACTAGTTTGATGGACTTGCCTTCACTTTCTAATAAGTGTTCATGTTCATATTTATTTATCTATGGAATGCTTTCTATTTACAATATAAAAATAGATTTCCTATAAGTGTTCATATGTATCTATCTATAGAATGTTTTCCGTTTACAATATATAAATGAATAATTTAAAAATATACAATATTATTGCAATTGCATCTTTATGTTGAAAATAAAGTTTACTAAATCTAAACTAACTATAACAATGAGATATTAAACAAGGGCATATGTATGGAGATTTTGATATTTGCATGTGTTTATTCATGATTACTTAGTTTTTTTATGCATTAGTTCATGGTTAGGTTTTTAGTCATTGTCTTTCATGCCATAGGGAATCTGTGAATTGAATTTCCATGTTTGCTAATAGTTGGCACTTAGTTTTATGCATGAACAAAGAGTTTCTCAAAGTTTTTTAATGGATTTCTCATGGTTTTCAAATGGAAACCTTTAATTGACCAATTAGAGCATTTGACTTCTTATTTGGCCTCATCTTAAGGAAAACACAAAGTAGATTATTGGTTTCATATGCTTTGGCTCTGAAATATGATATAATTGTTAGTTTAGATTCGGAAGTATATTAATGTTATCATTAGTTTGACATATTATTTCAGGTGTTTATCATCTAGATCAAAAGTGAATGGCCTCCCTCCCTCTCATGCACCCCATATTGTTACACTTGGTTTTTTCACCACTTAAATTCCTTCATCACCTATGTCACATGCACATGTACCACATGGAATCTTGCATGTCAACAAGAACTGAAGCACATGGGTAAGAAAAGCCAATGCTACAAAAAGAAAATGAATGAATAATTATGAAAGAATGAGGAAGAAAATGGATTAGTGAGCAACCAGATGCAACCAAGATAACTATGGAGTTTCTTATAAGGTTCATGAAGTTGTGAAGTTGAGGGAAGTTGTAAAGAACAAGGACACAACCTCTATCTACTTCCTCTATTGGGGAATAAATCTTAATTTGAATGAGTAATGATCCATGTGTTCCGATCATGAGATTTATTATTTTAGTTCCTTTCAGTTGCATCATTTCTCAAGCATTTTTTGTAAGCCTCGTAGCTACCATATCCAATAAATTATTAAGGGAGAGTGTCTTTTCACACTTAGGAACACATCATGCCATCTAATTCGATTTTTATTCTACAATTCACCCATAATTGAATGTAAGTTTATCCTCACCTAGTTTTGATATGGGCCAGTTTCCCCTAAGCCTTTAAAAAGATAAATATCAATATGTTTCAAAAAATAAATCAATAAACAAAAAAAACTAGTTTTAGCCTCTAAATTAAGATTAAATATTCTAAAAACACCAACATCTATACAATTACAAACTCACAAGATAAATTTAGCTATCCTAATGAAATATGAGAGCCCAAAATTCTTGTTATTATATCTCAATGAATGAAAAGCATCGGTTTCAGTAAATACAACATAATATACAAACATAAACTAAATAAATCTGTTGTTATAATACTCACAAATAATAATCTTCAACACTAATTATGTATACTCACAGCAAAATAGAATTTGTCTAATTAATTAATTAATTTGACAAAATAAAATATTAGAATATGTTCACTCTAATTTGAATTACCTTCTCTCTTGCTCACCTGCTCAAATTCTCCGGCAACAGGGTTTATCATGTCAGCTTCAGGCCATGTCGTACTCATGTATGGTATTTCAATTTTTCATTTGGATTTTGTTGCACTTGGAATTTCACTTGGGTTTGGTATTTTACTCATTCTTTTAGGCTGTCGAATTCCCTTCCTTTAACCATAGAGATCTAATTGTATATTATCAGTATGGAATAATTTGCACTAACCTTGACCCTGGATATGCATGCCAGACTCGACTTGCAATCCTCAACTAGAATAGGCTTGAAACATGCACACTCAATGCAGATGTTGGGTCATACAAGCTCTCATCTCTTAAGAGAAAATAGACAATGTCTACCATGCAAAATTTTCCCAAGTAGTTGCAATCCTCTAGTTTTTGGCCTTTGTTTGTTGGATTCTTATGATCCAACTAGTTTTGGTTGCAATTCCAAACCCCAACCTCAATCTCATGGGTATATTTCTTTAAGTCCTTTAGGAATCACCAACTATTACTGTGGCTGGAAGATAGAAGAGGGTGGGTTTATCAAAGCATAGGTAATATACCTCATGTGATTGCAGACTAATGACCATACACTACAAATTGTAGATAAGAGAATCCTAGATCCCAACATCCCACAAACAAGGGATTGAATTCTAGAGTTGGGTATATCATATTTTAGACTAGAAATTTTGAAAAAATAGGATTATGTACTACACCAAGATTTGGAATTCCGTTTCTTAACAATGGCTAGATCACTAGCTTCCTATAATGGTGGGGGTACTTTATATCATGATTATGTTCTAGATGTTCTTGATGGAGATACAAAAGTAGTTATTGTAAATGATCCTTTTGATGCAAGGTGGACTATAGGAGGAGTTAAAAAGGGGATTACATAACCCCCCTTTTAATGAACTATGTATCATTTTTGTTTCATTTAGGAAAATCAATGTTTTAATGGGCTCTCCTTTGAATGGCCCCACAAATTGCTAAAAGGGACTACCATAAATTGCATGTCTATGGTCAACTACTGAGAATAAGTCTCATTGTTATTTTTACATGTTTCTAAATGGTCGAGTCTAGGCCACAAGTCCTAAAGCATTATATTTTGTCAGCGGAGCTACTTAGGAAAATGCACCTGCATCTGGCTCTTCTTGTTATCCAATGTTACTATCTCTTTAACGGAAGGAACTTCATTTGGATCTACCTTTACTTATGCATCAATAGGATTTGTGCTTTCACATCCTATATAGTAGTAACTTGTGGGAGGAATGATGTTTTTTTCTTTCTATTTTCCTACGATGCCCTTGCTTATGGTGATGCTTCTTGATATTGATCTACTGCATGCCAATGAGACCGATGCTTCTTTGAATCAATAAATTATATCTTTAACATACTAGAACTTATTTGGATCCTTTAAATAATATGAGGGAGCACAAATTAAACTTTTAAGTTTATAAGTAAGCATCCTTTGTCCCGACACAAATGAGAAGAGTACCTAAGGTCAATGTTCCAGAGAACACAAATAAACAGATCATGTGCATGTGCCCCAAGACT
The DNA here is from genome assembly GCA_001517045.1 of Pseudotsuga menziesii. NCBI lineage: Eukaryota > Viridiplantae > Streptophyta > Pinopsida > Pinales > Pinaceae > Pseudotsuga > Pseudotsuga menziesii. Next base: position 11,676 of record LPNX010221713.1, on the reverse strand, counting down.
CGATTTACAACATCGAGAAAAATAAGAAGTACGCAAAGAACATATATAATCTTTAGTCTAGGTTGGATACACTTCATTCAGGAGAAAATTCCTAATCACATAACTCCTTTTCTCTAGCTACCCCTCCCCCTCCCTTCCATTTCCTGTCTTTTTTTACCTCTACCGATGGTATTTGTGCTTATTCAATTGAATCAACTTATCTTAGTGCTTATGTTAATCCCATATAATAAGCAAGGTAACCCATCACATAAATAGAGTAAACCATAGGAAGAAATAGCTAACTCAATGATGTGATAGACATCTATATCAATATCATGGTTTTTCAAATCTACGTTATGAGCTCACTCTTAGAATCATTTGTGAAGAGAACCTTTGTTCTCTCCATTGTATATTTTGGAAGGTCCATTGTAATTTCATTACACATGTTGCTAAGATGTTTGCTAAACAAAGTTCTTATTTGTCACAACAAATCGTCCCTACAAAGCACACAATTTTGACACCATGTTAATCTTACTCTTTCAGACAAGGACTTGTTGCTTTGTAGCTTTCCTTGTTTATTATGCATTACCTCATTATTCTGATTCACTTTTTTTTTAAATGTATTGAGTCACGGTTTCCTCTTTATTATGCATTGCTTTAATCTTAATTCTTGAATCTTAGTTTTTAGAATTTAGGTTTACACTCACATGGCACTTTGGATTTCTCTTAAGATCTTTGTAACTTAATGTTATTTTTTCTTCAATAAACAGTGACATGTCATTTCAATGCTTTCTCAATTTCAAAGGGTTAAAAAAGAAAGACAAAATCATTAAAGATAATTATTATTAATTTTCATAAAAGCTAAAATCATTAAAAATAATTATTATTAAATTTTAATTACATCGAGAGGCGCTTTCTACAACCCAGTATGAGAAACGAGTGTAATTTTGTGCTCAAGGTGGATCTGACACATGGCACTTTAATAAAATAATAATATTAAGTAAAAATAATTACAATATCCACACTAACCTAAATTTCAAAACACACACACACATGTATATTAGTTAAAACTGAAAAAAAAAAAAATGAAACTTGAATACTTCTTGCTTTGCTTTGTGGGATGTCAAATATATGATCTCATTTATCACATGGTATTTTAATAAAATATTAAGTAATTTTTTTTACAATGTCGTCATATATAATTCCAATTAATTAAAACTAAAAAATTAATGCAACTTGGATACTTCATGTGTGGTCTCATATATTATCAAATTTATTAGTCAATATGCTTTCAACCAGTGAGAGTTTGTCTATATCGAATAAATTACTTGAGATGGATATTATTTGTCTATCTTTATCTCTTTTCAATTACATGTTTTTTATAATCATGGTGCCATTCATTTTTTATGATTTCATTTAATATGTTTTTATCACCATGATAAATCCAATCTTAACTAGGGATCTATCATGTGTAGATAAGATCAAATCTCTCAATGTGCAAACNATATATATATATATATATTCCAATTAATTAAAACTAAACAATTAATGAAACTTAGATACTTCATGTGGGATGCCATATATTGTCTAATTTATTAGTTGGTATTGCTTTCAACCCGTTCGAGTTTGTCTATATCAAATAAATTACTTCTGATGGATATTACCTAATTTGTCTATCTTTATCTCTTTTCAATTACATGTTTTTTTATAATAATGATGAGATTCATCTTTATGATTTCATCTAATATAGTTTTATCACCATGATAAATCCATCTTAACTCTGGATCTATTATGTGGAAATAAGATCAAATTTCTCAAGGGACAAACTTTTCCTCAAATTTTTGCACTCTAAAAAAGTTTAAAAAGTTTCAAACTTTCAAATATAATTAAAATACATTATTCAAAACATTTTAATAAAACAATATATAATTACGTAAAATAATACAAAATATTTATTTTAATAAAATTTTAAAAACTTATATTATATTAAAGATTATAATAATAATAAATATTAACATTCACATAATTATATTTATATTGATGTAAAAATACACGCTAAAATCACTTGAAAAACAAATTACACACTAAAAACTACTTGAATCATTTCCATATTAAAATCACTTGAAAGACAAATTACACGCTAAAACTACTTGAAAGACGGAAATAGATTAAAATTTTAAAAACTTGTATTATATAAAATATTATAATAATAATAAATATAAACATTAACATAATAGTATTAATATAAAATACACATTAGTATGATATGATGATGATATTAATACTATCATATTATATATATATATATTTCAAATATTAATTAATATACTTTATTATTTACTTTCACCATAATCTTCCCAACAAAATTGTATAATAAAAATATATATAGCTTCTTCAAACATTAATTGATATACCGAACTATTTACTTCCACCATAATCCTCCCAACAAATTTGTATATCCTATCATCATGGCCAAGATACAATAATAAATGTCACAACTACCAAAATGATCATATACTTAACATTGAATTGTTATAATATATAATACGAAAACATTATCCCTTTAAGTTTTGTATTTTATGCCCTAATAATGAATATCAAAAGAGAACAAACTATCATTGTTGGTCATCACATTAATTTTATGAATATCAAAAGAGTACAAACTATCATTGTTGGTCATCACTTTAATTTTATTGATTGTGCGGTCATAATTTTATACACCACAATATTGTATGGTATAATGTGGTCCAATACTAATTAGAGATGATATTAGTTAGTCCTCACCTCTAGTAGTATATTTTTCAGTTTCATTATTAGGGCTAAAATTAAGTTGATTTGAAAATTTTATAAACTGGTTTTAGTGAATTACTCAAGTTTTTGTGTTTAACAATGGGTTGAGTTAAATACATTCAAATCACCAAAAATGCATGGGATAATGTTGTAGAATGAAGGCATAGTGTATAGTATAAAATGTAAGCTTTTGTTTTTGTCATTTCGAAAGAAAGATTTACATAGTTCTTCTAAAAGAATAATTTGACCATATTTCGAGTTGTAGATTTTAAAATACATTTCATAAAATCTCCGAAGTGTAGTTGTTGCATAAATAAACAAATTAAAAGAATGACTTCATATTTTTTCCATAACAGTGGAGTATAAATTTAGATGAAGACAAAATTTGAACTAGGGTTAACTAGCACATACATACACATGTCTACAAAATTCCAACCTCAAATCCATAGGTTTACACCTCAAATATGTTAAATGGTCGCATTTGTGAATTTTTTATAACTCGAGCATATGGTGTCCATTGGTAGCCAAATTTTTGTAGTAGATAGATGGCAATCATATACACTTGCACACCAAATTCCATCATCCTATTCATCCTTTTCATTCCCAAAAAGGTTGAAACATAGTTGGGTGTGTGTGTCAAAAAATACATGCGAATATCTTGGCATTCTTGGAGGAAAAACAGTTTGCATCTCATCCAAGGATGTAGAAATGAATTTGGACGAGAATGTGAATGTACATAAAAGATAATAAAAAGGAAAACGATGGTGTTTAAAACCCAAGGGATAGGAAACATGGAAGGGTTGGTGAAGAAGCATTGTGGCGAGGCCATTTCTAAGAAAACATAAGTTGATAAGAGAAGGCATTTCCCCAGAGACCGAATAGATTAGGAGATTATTGGTCCATTGGTGATGGAGCTAGTTTGTCTCACAAAGAGGCATGGAAAAAATCCCTTAATATTGAGGTTTTTATTGAAAAGGATGGAGGAGGAAGTTGCTAAAGAATTCACTATAGAAGTTGTTCAAGAGAACTATTGGAAAATACCCAATGTTATAGAACATAGGAGTGAGCACAATGAATTGGATTTAAAGATAAAATAGGGGATTGATAGTGGCATCATGTTCCAAGATTGAATGGAACAAAGGTTGAGATCCTTCTCCGTGGTAGAGGGAGTGAAGTTTATTATTGTCATTGAGTATATTTTTTTCAGAGAAGAGGAATAAAACCATATTGAAATTGGATCTATTACAGAAGGATGATAGGGTGATTAAACCTAAAATGGCCTCACCCATAGCACTGTAATTGTGTATCGAATCTTGCAAAAAGATGAATGTTAGAGAAATAATAAGAGCACTCCAAAATAATTTATTGAGAGTGTGCAACTATTTTATTATCATGCATGTAATTTCTTCTTAATGCTAAAAGATCCAAGAATAAATATTTTGTTGGTTTTCCCAAGATTGGGTTTCTACGGTATATCTACACTATCCTTGTGTGGGTGTTTGCTTTAGAGTTGTTTTAGGAATTTAAGTTCAATTTGCAAGTTTTCAAGTACAATAATTTAATACAATGAAATAACAAGTAGAATACCAATTTATTTTTGTATTTTGGTATTTGTATTGGTGAGATTCATGAGTTGCGGGCCTACCATTTATAGATCCTTGTGTGGATTATTTTTTACTTTAGATTTTTTTTAGGCATTTAAATTCAATTTGCAAGTTTTATTACAATTTAATAGGATAAAATAACAAGTAGAAAGCCAATTTGTTTTTGCATTTCAGTATATATGTTGGAGAGATTCATGATTTGTAGCCTACCTTTTATACATTATTTATAGGCCTACCATTTATAGTTTCATTATCCTTATCTGAGGTGTTTTTTTACTTTAGAGTTGTTTAATCATTTAAATTCAATTTGTAAGTTTTATTACAATCATTTAATACAATCAAATAACAGGTAGAATACCAATTTATTTTTTCATTTTCGTATCTGTGTTGGTGAAGTTCATGAGTTATAGGACTATCATTTATAGATCATATGGTATCATATTTATATTTTAAGATGGGAATATCTTATTGATATTAGGTGCAAGATTGAGAAAACTTGGATCATATTTAGAACCAAGTTTGAGTGGTGGGAGGAACCCATGGCATTAGGATCCCAAGTTCGAGAAATTTGAAGAAAAATGGTGTCATATATTTTGTGGGACTCAAAATCCTAAAATAATGAGGTTTGATTTGAAACAAATATTTTGAATGGATGATCAAGTTTTCATACCTAACATTCGGTTGAATTAAATACACATAGTCCACAAAAATTACATGCCAAGATGTTGTAGAATGAGTGCATGCTAGGAAAAGTAGGCTTCTTGTTATAGTTATCTCGAATGAAAGATGAGCATGGTTGTCACGGAAGAATAAAGTGACCATGCTACAATTTTCTATAGATTTTGTAATGTAGTACATAAAATTTCCAAAACAAAGTTCTTGCAAAGTGATTGCCCTACTTGTTGTAGAAGTGGACAAGTAAAACAGAAGTAGTTTTTTATTTTTACTATAAAAAGGGGACATGAAGTTAGATGAAGACAAAAAATTGGATTGGTTTAGATGGTGGTCTGATGCACAATCATGGACTCCTTTAAAGACACTTTAGATGCCACATAATACTGGAATAAACAGAAAACTCTGACTTTAGGTGACAATTAGGGGTACTTCCCTAACTTATTTGAAGATGAAGTAAGAAGAGAAAAGATAGGTAATTGAATCAGATTTCATAATATATAGCAATTATGTAGAGAAAATGTGTGTAAATGATTATAAAATTAGTTTCCGTGAAAGTGGGTTTTCAAATTTTCAGCACATCTTAACATATATGTTTGTGCGGGTGCAACAATATATGAGGTAAATGATGTCCATTTGGGATAAAATATTGAAGACATATAAAGGACATATGGGCCTAGTGCAACACTATTTATTCGGAATTTTTCATGAATTATTTTTATTATTATTAATTATTGAAGTCAGAAAATCTTGAAATTAAAACCTTATGTGCGGGTGCAACACTTTAGGGGAAAAAATTAATGAAATCCTTGATTTAATAATATAAGATCGTAGAGCTTGATCTCGTCTAGTGCACCATATAGTTTTTTTTGGAAATGGTGATGGAAACCAAAAGTTATATAACAAACAATCGATGTATGTATTTTCGAAAACTAATGTGTGTCATTTAGAAAAATAATTATAAATAAATAAAACATAGTTTTGAAGGAAAAAATTACATATTCAGAATCGTCATTTCGTACTCTACAATATCGTACATTTTCATAAAAAAATATTGTGTATGTCATATCAAAACACGCCATCTAATCTGAGCATATTGATAGAGTTCTAAAAGACAAGCAATAGCCCTAGTTGATTTGTCCTAGCCAATAGGTTCAGTATTCTGAAGCTGCTTCCAAACCTAATGCCAAACCTTAATCCCACCAATTATTTAAATTTTAAAATAATGCATATGCGATATAGCTTATTCATATCGCATATGTGATATGAATAAGCTATATCGCATATGCGATATGAATAAGCTATAACACATATGCAATATAGCTTACTCATATCGTATATGCGATATGAATAAGCTATAACACATATGCGATATAGCTTACTCATATCGCATATGCGATATTAATATGCTGTAACGCAGATGCGATATATAGAATTATGTTCAAAGCTAATTTATGTGGCATGGCTTCTAGATTCATAATGTCACTAGCTACTTCGAAGTTGTATGGGTGGTGGGTTCCCACTATAGATTACTTCATGGAAGTTCTTTAATGTTGCTAGCATAATTGAACTAGGTAAATTCTAATGGTGCTATAGGTAAATTTTAACTAATTTGTTTTTGTCCTAACAGATCATTATTCACCACCCTCATCCTCATCATCATCACCACCCTCATCCTCCTCCTCCTCCTCATCACCCTCATCCTCATATTCATCATCATCATCATATATTCATCCTCCTCCTCATCATCATCATCATCATCATTGTTCATCATCATCATCATCACCATCACCCTCATCAGCTTCATCATCATCATCATCACCCTCATCCTCATCCTCATCATCATCATCATCACCCTCATTCTCATCAGCATCGTCATGGTCATCATCATCATCATCATCACCCTCACCCTCATCCTCCTCATCATCGTCATCATCCTCATCCTCATCATCATCATCATCATCATCACCCTCATCCTCATCAGCTTCGTCATGGTCATCATCATCATCATCATCATCATAATCATCATCATCATCATCGTCGTCGTCAAACTCATCATCATCATCACCCTCATCCTCATCATCCTCATCATCACCCTCATCCTAATCATCATCATCATCACCCTCATCCTCATCACCATCATCATCATCCTCATTTTCATCATCATCATCACCCTCATCCTCATCAGATTCATCATGGTCATCCTCGTCATCATCATCATCATCACCATCATCATCCTCATCCTCATCAACCTCATCATCATCGTCAACCTCATCATCATCATCACCCTCATCATCATCATCACTGTCATCATCCTCATCCTCCTCATCATCATCATGGTCATCATCATCATAATCATCATCATCACCCTCATCATCATCATCACCCTCATACTCATCATCATCATCATGGCCATCATCATCATCATCATCATCATCATGGTCATCATCACCCTCATCCTCAACCTCATCCTCATCATCATCATCCTCATCCTCCTCCTCCTCCTCATCATCATCATCACCCTCATCCTCATCAGCTTCATCATGGTCATCATCGTCGTCATCATCATAATCATCGTCATCATCCTCATCCTCATCCTCATCATCATCATCGTCAACCCCATCATCATCATCACCCTCATCCTCCTCCTCATCATCACCCTCATCCTAATCATCATCATCATCATCATCATCACCCTCATCCTCATCACCATCATCATCATCCTCATTTTCATCATCATCATCACTCTCATCCTCATCAGCTTCATCATGGTCATCCTCATCCTCATCATCATCATCACCGTCATCATCCTCATCCTCATCATCATCATCATGGTCATCATCATCATCATCATCATCATCATCACCCTCATCATCATCATCACCCTCATCCTCATCATCATCATCATCATGGTCATCATCATCATCATCATCATCATGGTCATCATCACCCTCATCCTCATCCTCATCATCATCATCATCATCCTCATCCTCATCATCATCATCATCATCACCCTCATCCTCATCAGCTTCATCATGGTCATCATCACCATCCTCCTCATCATCATCATCACCCTCCTCCCCCTCATCATCATCATACTCATCATCCTCCTCCTCATCACCATCATCCTCATCATCATCTTCATCCTCACCCTCATCCTCATCATCATCATCACCCTCATTAGCATCGTTCATCACCCTCATCCTCACCATCATCATCATCTTCGTCGACAGCCTCATCCTCATCATCATCATCATATTCATCATCCTCCTCATCATCACCATCATCCTCATCATCATCTTCATCGTCACCCTCATCCTCATCATCATCATCACCCTCATCCTCATCATCATCAACCTTGATCCTCATCATCATCGTTCATCACCCTCATCCTCATCATCATCATCATGGTCATCATCATCATCATCATCATCATCATCATTGTCATCATCATCATGGTCATCATCATCATCATGGTCATCATCTTCATCGACACCCTCATCCTCAACATCATTAGCATCCTCCTCCTCATCATCATCATAATCCTCATCCTCATCATCATCACGTTCATCACCCTCATCCTCATCATCATCATCATCATTGTCATCACCAAGTTGCATGCTTTGGAATTAGGGTCTTGAGACAAGGTATGAGATGTCCAACTGGGGTTTGGTGCGTAATCATGCAAGTCATGAGATGTGCTTTTATTATGATTGTTAGTGGCATTGGTATGGAAAAAGAGAACTCAAAATCATCATAATGTAATTATTTGTACATGGTCATATGGGGGATTTGGCTAGGGATGAACTTAGTTCTTAATTCTACTTGAGGAAAAAACCATTCTTTTGTTCAAGAATTAATCTCTTATTCATGCATTGTCTCAAAAATTACACTAAACACATGTATATCTAATTCTTTTCCCATGGTAGCTTACATATCAAAGTCATGGGTTTCCTTGATGGTGCATATCAAAGTGATTCAAATTTTAGTATCACAGGGCATCTTATTTTTCTTTGATATATGCATGTTAGTAAGTATAAAGTTTAAACAACTTTGGATAATTAATGGCCTCAATGCTCTTGATAAAATGTGCTTTCAATGGTGGTGTAAAAACTCTCTAGGTTTTTGTTGACTAGGATCTCACTATAAATTGGATGTTAAACAAGACCTAATTGTCAAATACTACTACTCTTTAGTACATTTATTTTCAGCATGTTATTGGGAACTAAACATTATTGTGGCATGCTCCAACTAGGGTCAAGACAAGGTATGAGATGTCCAACTAGGGTTTGGTTAGCAATCATGCAAGCTAGGAGAGTCAACTACAAACACATGAGATCACCAATACTTGCATGCACCAACTAGGGTTTCATGAATCACCAAGTTGTACATGCTCCGATTAGGGTCAAGACAAGCTATGAGATGTCCAACTAGGGTTTGGTGTGCAATCATGCAAGTTAGGAGAGTGAACTAGAAACACATGATCACCAATACTTGCATGCACCAACTAGGCTTTCATGAGTCACCAAGTTGTGCATGCTCCAATTAGGGTCAAGACAAGGTATGAGATGTCCAACTAGGGTTTGGTGCATAATCATGCAAGTTAGGAGAGTGAACTACAAACACATGATCACCAATACTTGCATGCTCCAACTAGGGTCAAGACAAGATCATAGATGTCCAACTAGGGTTTCGTGAGCAATCATGCAAGTTAGGAGAGTCAACTACAAACACATGAGATCACCAATATTTGCATGCACCAACTAGGTTTTCATGAGTCACCAAGTTGTGCATGCTCCAACTAGGGTCAAGACAAGGTATGAGATGTCCAACTAGGGTTTGATGAGTAGTCATGCAAGTTAGGAGAGTGAACTACAAACACATTATCACCTTGATACTTGCATGCACCAACTAGGCTTTCATGAGTCACCAAATTGCATGCTCCAACTAGGGTCAAGACAAGGTATGAGATGTCCAACTAGGGTTTGGTGTGCAATCATGCAAGTTAGGAGAGTGAACTAGAAACACATGATCACCAATACTTGCATGCATTAACTAGGATTTCATGAGTCACCAAGTTCTGCATGCTCCAATTAGGGTCAAGAAAAGGTATGAGATGTCCAACTAGGGTTTGTTGTGTAATCATGCAAGTTATGAGATGTGCTTTATGAGACATAACAAGGTATGAGATGTGCATTTATTATGATTGTTAGTGGCATTGGTATGGAAAAAGAGAACTCAAAATCAGCATAATGTAATTATTTGTACATGGTCATATGGGGGATTTGGCTAGGGATGAACTTAGTTCTTAATTCTACTTGAGGAAAAAACCATTCTTTTGTTCAAGAATTAATCTCTTATTCAAGCATTGTCTCAAAAAGTACACTAAACACATGTACATCTAATTCTTTTCCCATGGTATCTTACATATCAAAGTCATGGGTTTCCTTGATGGTGCATATCAAAGTGATCCGAATTTTAGTATCATAGGGCATCTTATTTTTCTTTGATATATGCATGTTAGTAAGTATAAATTTGGAACTAGCATTGGAACAAACAACTTTGGATAATTAATGGCCTCAATGCTCTTGATAAAATGTGCTTTCAATGGTGGTGTAAAAACTCTCTAGGTTTTTGTTGACTAGGATCTCACTATAAATTGGATGTTAAACAAGACCTAATTTTCAAATACTGCTACTCTTTAGTACATTTATTTTCAGCATGTTTTTGGGAACTAAACATTATTGTTGATTTTCTTCCTTAAGAAAGTCAAATTCTAGAAGATATGGAGTTCGAAGAGATAATTGAAGGGCCCTATTTGGTTTCTTCCTTGTGATTCAAATAAAGGTGACATGTAATATCAATGTATATATTTCACTATTTTGGTTGAGTTAGATAATCTTTTGGTTCATACAGTTTTTTGGATGTATAAGACTATGTGTGTTTTTGGATATTTTCTATAATAATATTATTATTATTTTTGAACAATTTTTGAAATTGGCATTTTTCTCCCATATAGGACCAACATGGGAGAAATTTTTGGACAATTTTTGAAATTGGCACATTTGCAAAGATCATGTAGTATTTTGTCTACTGTTATCTATCGGGGTATTTTGATGAGATGGAATTAAAGGCACGCGGTGGAACTAGGGTTACCAAGGTATGAGATGGAACTAGGGTTTGGTGAGCAATTTGCAAGTTAAGAGAGGGAACTAGAAACACATGATCACAAATACTTGCATGCACCAACTAGGCTTTCATGAACAACAATTTGCGCTCGAACTAGAGTTACCAAGGTATGAGATGGAACTAGGGTTTAGTGAGCAATCATGCAAGTTAGGAGAGGGAACTAGAAACACACATGAGATCACCAATACTTGCATGCACCAACTAGGCTTTCATGAACACAAATTTGCATGCACCAACTCGGCTTTCATGAACACAAATTTGCATGCACCAACTAGGGTTTACTTCAACCAATTTAGGGTTTATAGGGTACATGATGTATGTTAGTATGCCAATTCAACGAACTCTAGTATCATAGGGTATTGTAGGGTATGATATGGTATATATTACACATGCATGCATGACTTAGTGTTAAATGGTACATATTGTTAGTATGTTATGTTAT
>LPNX010221686.1:431614-444829 GCA_001517045.1 Pseudotsuga menziesii | reverse complement strand
AATGAAATCAAATTTTATATATTCAAATTGTAAATTGTAGAGTTGTAATTTAAAATTTTGTAACATTTTAACATTTTGTAACATTTTAATTGTTAAGTTCTGTTAAAATTTGTAAGTGTCGTTCTATTGACAACTTTGCAAGCTTGTAATTTTTTTTACAAATGAAATGCAATTTAAAATTGTACTTGCGGTCAATTAAATTAGATTGAATTGTAGATTGTAAATTCTTGTCCTTTATTTTGCAAATGAGATTAATTTTCTAACATTATAATCATAAGTTATGTTAAATTGTGAGTTTTGTTTCGTACATACAATTTTGCAAACTTGTAATTTTTTTTACACATGTTTAATCAAATTTAAAATTGTAGTTGTAAATGTTTTTTGTAAATTAAATTGGATTTTACATTGTAACTGTAAATTATAGAGTTGTAAATTTTCTAACATTTTAATTGTAAATTATGTTAAAAATTGTACGTTGCGTTCGATTGACAATTTTGCAAACTTATAATTTTTTTTACAAATGAAATGCAACTTAAAATTGTACTTACAGTCAATTAAATTAGATTGAATTGCAGATTGTAAATTCTTGCAAACTTGTAAATTTTTTTTACACATGTTTAATCAAATTTAAAATTGTAATTGTAAATTATGTTAAAAATTGTAAGTTGCGTTCGATTGACAATTTTGCAAACTTGTAATTTTTTTTACAAATGAAACGAAATTTAAAATTGCGAAGGTAATTTGCAACTAACTTATATTACATTGTAAAGTTGTAAATTTGCAACTAACTAACTAACTAATTTGCAACTAACTAACTAACTATAACTTGTAAATTTATTTTAAACTATAACTATAAATTTTAAACTTTAAACTATAATTGCAAATAATTATTTAAACATTTAACAATCCATCATGTTAAAAAAACAGTCCATAGATAACAACATATATATATCGATAATCATATAGTCCAAAATAATAAAGTCCACAAATAACAAAGTCTAAAGGGAACCCCTAGGCCAATCATCCAAAGATAGATCATTACGGCCACTACGGTCGACTGCAGTATGCCCCTGGCCTTCCTCATCCGCCCGACGAAGAAGAGAGTCCAGGTCTGACAACTGGAGAAGTTAAAAGCGTGAACTCTGCAAGTCAGTTACATCCCACATATTTAAATTACATGTACAAGGTGACAAAATTAAATATATATATGAAACATAAATCTATGAACTCACCTCGGTGGAGTTGAGTGTCAGATCTGGGATGTTGTCACCCGCCTGCCTAGATGGGCCTTCACCAGCAACCGGCTGGTGAGTGGCAACCCACTCATGTGTAAACATTAGGGTAGCTCCAACACCCTCTTCTACAGCTGTATGTATCTCATCTGCAGCTATATGTATCTGTGTCTGTTTCCATGACATGAAAATTTAGTTATATTAATTAATTACAATTTGAACTTGAGAATTACAATTTGACCATGTAAATTATAATGTGATGATAAATGTGCAAACAATTCGAACATAAATAACTTACCTCATCGACTGGTGTGCCGTGAGTAGGAGATGGGCAAGACTGTGTACAATCCTGTGCGGGACCCTTGCCTTTATCCTATACAATCTGAACAAGATAAATGACGAAAGTTAGAACAAACCATTTAGTATTACGCATACAACAATTGACTAATTATGAAATTCAAATTAAGGATGAATGTTAACACATACCTCATCGATGTTCCCTATCGGAACGTGGGAAGGACCTCCAACAGATGCGTCGCTGGAAAAAAGGACCTCCATGAAAGTGGGCTCCTACATGGAGATATAACACAAAGCAACGTATTAGTTCAAAATATGATTCATTTGAGGATACATTACAATCAAGACAATCAAATGACGACATACAATTTGATATTAAAACATTCAAATGAATACGTAATTGTATAAAGATATACCTGTCCCACCGGTCGAGGCCTGCATATCTGCTACAGTCGAAAATATGCATCATGGGCTGTGATAGCATACTCCGCTAGTGTCTGGGGATCGAGAAGGCAGATAACATCATCATCCACCCATTGTAGCTCAAGATCTATAGGTGCGGTGGGTGGTCTGGCTCTCTTTTCCTGGATAGCCATCAGGGCACCATGAATTGCCATGCGTGTGGCATGTGCCAATGAACTCCGCTCCTCAGTCACCAATTGGGACTGATCATCGACGTCCTCTGTCCTAAGAAAGGTCCTGCTAGGGATTCCTACCAAACACTCTGGCTCCTGCTGAGCTGCAGGGTCTCTCCTAGCCCCGAGACGCGTCACACTACGTCCCCCACCAGCACCATAGAAGTTCGAGGGTGTGCTGGTGTAATATGGGTGCATATCCAGGACAAAATCTGCATATATATGTTTTACAAATTATAGTGGGACCTGGTGATGCTGGGAAAACATGCCCCATGCTCCAATGAATCTGTCATAAACAAAAGGCGTTGCAGCCTCTAGCTTAAACTCCCTAAGTCTAAGTGGTTGACCAGCAGCGCGGTCGGGAGGGATATCAAAGAGTGTTCCCTTCACATCAGCGTCTCTAGTGGCATCTCTCACTGCAGGCCATTTATTAGGCCCCATCACCTTAGCCCTTCTACTCTGGCATGCCACTGCCCAAAGGGAACCCAATGGTATGATGGCTTTGTAGATCTTCAGTAGATCGTTTACTGCTTCTAACATGATCCACATCGAAGCAGATGTGGGAGAGTTGGGTGCAACGAAATAGATGCTAGACTGCAAGTGGTCACGCTGCGCCTCAATGTCCCGCAATGTGATGCGGGCGACCTCATCATCCCAGGTTGCTTCTCGGGGAGGGTCAACGCCTTGTTTAGCATCTGCGTGACCTGAAAATTGGATGAAAACATAAATGTCAGTCAAAATACATATATTAACTGTAGCTGAATTTGAAATCAATAAAAATTAAAGGTACTGACAACTGGAAAAAAAAAGGTGCATTTAATATACCTTTGGGGGGAGCCTCCCCACCGATAGCAGTAGTAGCATCATCATCGATATCGCCCAATGAAGGCTACCAGAGTGGCTGCCACTGGGCTCCCCAGCAGGGGTGTGTGGCGTCACAGGACGCCTAGGCGGAGCACCTACAGTGAAAATATAAATGTATACAAGTTAATGATTAAATATACACATGTGAAAGAATTTAATTTTATGTAACTGACAACAAAGAGTACATCATGCACAGTGGTATACTTACCAGTCCTCTAATGAATCCCACTGCGAGGGTTCACCGCAGATCCAGCAGAACTATGCCTGTGACGGAGCGAAGAGCCCCGTTGTGCAGACGCATCTGCATGAAATAAGACATATATAAATCAGACATATATGGTGATAAAATATTATTATTTTAAAAATTTTCAATCTAAATATACGCATTTAAAAATGAATAATTCATTAATTACAAAATTGATCATTGCAAAATAATTGTAATCACTTGGAAACATTATATAAGATAATTTTTTCACATGCATACCTACTTGGAAAATACATCAAAATGTTGTACAACTAAAATATGACATGTCAATTGGATCACACAAAATTGGTAGTTAAGGGGTTATGGGGTTTATATTTTAGGAATTTATGAGATATGGATGAATCACTTATAGGGATTAGGTGTCAAATAGTTTTTAATGAAGGGGTTAGGGTCTTTAGGCCTTTCTTTAGGTGTTAATGGTTTTAAAATCATATACTCAGGGATTACCTGGTAGGTGCTTTAATAGGGCTAAGGGATTTAAGGGTAAGGGGTTAGTTGATTCTACAGGATTATGGATTAGGGGTATTATAGCTGAACGGATTGTTCACTCATAATTGACATGTTTGAATGGGGTATTAATTAGAGTTTTTTGTCATGATTGAATTGGTTATCATGGTTGACCCCGATGGTACGATTGATTGGAGTGCATGGTTGATCTAGTCACCATGGGTGACGAAGGGTATAATGGTTGACTTGTTTAACTTTGGTTGGTCATGGTTGTTTATGGTTGATAACAATTGATAGTGTTTGACTATAATTGACCATTTTAACTATACTTGATAAATAGATTACCATGGTTGACTAGAGTTGACTTTGGTATACTATGTTTAAACATGACTATGTTGCGTTGTGACATTCATCTTAGTTGCCTTTGGTTGATTATGGTTGAACTTGGTTGACCATGATTTGTTATGGTTGACTGTGTGGTTGACCATGGTTGACCATCAAGCTTAATGACAGGGACGACACTCCCTCCCATCGTTTCAGTAAAATCTGTACAATAACATCCACATTCTCATACTGGCGTATACCTTCCTTGGGAGTAGATTCATCACAATTAGACCACCAATTTCTATAAAGAGCCTAGACCAAGCCTTTCCAGGAAACATTTTAAGAAGCCCCGCCACAACTTTCTCCCCTTTCATCAAGTGAAAAAATACATTGAGAAACTTAGTGGTGGTATTTCTACGCACCTTAAATTCCCTAGAATACCTCCAAATTCCAGTTTTTTCCCCACCTGGTTAAATCGTCATCACATTTAACCTTAACTTGGGACAAGTTCTTTTTCTTTGTGGACTCGCATTTAACCAATTTTGCGCCCCCTCTTAGCCTTCTTAGACTGGTTTATTGCTTGTTTATCATTACTTTCTTGTGCCTTATTATCCTCATGTAGATTCATCTCATTCTCCATCATAACACTATCATCTTGTCTGATCCTCTTTTCGGTTATGTTGTTGAACTCATTGACAGACATTATAGCAACCTTGACATACTGAAATATACTCATGCAAACTTGGCATTGGAATTGATGCCTCTCCTGGGATCGTTGACACTCTTGCACAACTTTGGAAGATGAACACATAGTCCAAAAGGTGCAATTCACATGTTCAGAATTCATAGTCTAAACCATTGTCAAACATGGCCAACCATAATCAAACATATTCAACCATAGTCAGGCATGGTCAACCATAGTCAAACATAGTCAACCATGGATAATCATATTTGAACATGCTCAACTATGTTCAACTACAGTCAATCATGGAAAATGATATAAACAATGTTGCATTATGGAAGTTAACGCCTCAATGTGACAATTTAGGTCACGTTGTGACAATGTACATCACGTTGTGACAATGTATGTCACATTCTAACAATTAATGTCGCATTATCACAATTTATGTTCCATTGTGACAATTTATTTCACATAGTGACAATGTATGTCACATTGTCACAATTAATGTCACATGTCAATTATCATTTCATTGTGACAATTAATGTCGCATTGAGAGAACGTCCAACATCACATTGCGACAACGAACATAACATTGTGACAATTAAGGTCACATTGTGACAACTAATGTCACATTGTCTCAACTAATGTCACATCTAACAACCAAACTTGCATTGTGATAGTTAATGTTGTGTTGTCACAACCATTATTGTATTATGAAAATTAACATAGCATTGTGGCAATTAATGTCACATTATGACTGTTAGCATCCTTAACATCCTTATGTGATAATTAACGTCGCGTTGTGACAATTCACTCCACATTATGATAGTTGATGTCACATAGTGACAATTAACATTGCATTGTGTCAATTATGGGAAACTATGGGAAACCATGGTCAACTATGGGAAACTATGATCAACCATGGTCAAACATGGTTTTCCATGTTCAACTATGGTGCAACATAGTCAACTATGACCAAACATGGTTCAACACCATTATCCATGGTCAACCATGTCTAATGATGGTCAACTATGCTCATCCATGGTTAACAATGGTAGCCCATAATCAATTATGACTAAAAATTATTTTGCATGGTTAGATGTGGGAAAACATGTTTGACTATGGTTAAACATTTCAATGTTTGACCATATGCGGCCATGGTTGACTACTGTAAAAAATGATCAACTATGGTGAAACATAGGCATAATTGGTTGACCACTGTTAATCTATATTAGCCTTAGTAAAAAATAACTATCGTCAACCAAAGTAAATGGTTACCATGTTCAATTATGGTTAAACATAGTCATACATAGTCAGCCATTATTAAACATGGTAAAGCATGGTAAACCATGGAAATGTTCAACCATGTCAATATTTGACCATGGTTGACCATGTTTCACCTTGGCCAAATATGCTTAAAATAAGGTCACTTATGGTCAACCATAGGCATACATGGTTGACCATTGCCAATGATCAACTATGATCAAACATTACTTGTCATGGTCAACGATGGTGAAGCATGTTTGACTATATGAATGATGCTTGAAATGGTTTGTCATCGTAAACTATGGTCAAACATGGTTTTACATAGCAAATTATGGTCAAACATAGTCATACATTGTCAACCATGGTCATATGTGGTCAACTATGGTCAAACATGGGAAAACATCATTGGTTTTGGTTAACCATGGTTTTAATTATATAATATATATATATATATATTAATCTTTAACTAATATTTAATACGAATACAAATTATTATATATATATTGATATATATAATATATATATGTTGATTGATATTGATAGGTTTAGGTTGGGTTTAGGTTGGGAGGGTTAGGTAGGGGTTTAGGGATTATTAATAGGGATTTAGTTAGGTATTAATAGGGTTTAGGTATGAATTTAGATAGGGGTTTAAATAGGGGGTTTGGTAGGGTTTAGTTAGGGGGTTTTAAGTAGGGGTTTGGTAGGGGTTTAAGTTAGTATTAATATGGATTTAGTAAGGTATTAATTTTATACTTTCTTCCGATGCTTGTAAAGTTAAGATTTCTAGTAAATTATATTTGAATTTCCATCTTCTAAATTTTTTTGAGGTTCTCATTAAACTTCGACAATTATAATACTCATCAAATGTTTGGCGGTTAAAATACCCATCAGTTGTTCCTCTAAGAGTGAAAGGTGTCCACCAAATAGAGTGAAGTGCATCCATTGAAATTGTTTAAACTATCCATTAAGAGTTGTCCTAAAATTGAAGCTAGTATAATGTTATGAACCTAAAGTGAAGAGCACTCATAAAATATGACAATCAAATTTTTTTAGACAAATGAGTACAACTTTCCACCATGGATTATGATGGAAAGAAAAATTTGTTCTTTTATGTTGCTATATTTATATTTGAGTTGGCATAATTTAGATGACTTATGATATACATTTTTGTTTGTTACAAGGGGAATTGGCAACTAGCTCGTTTCGTACTTGCATGACACGGGGTTGATTCCTGTCGCTACCACTATAAGCCCTTGGGTAGCCTGCCCAACCCCCCTACACACTGTCGGTCGTCTTTCTGCACCAGATTGTTTGAACCTATTACTTACTTAACAACCTCCACGCCTTAACAAAATGTGGAGTGACCAATAGACCAAACCCCAGGGGGCAACTTATGATTTACATTAATTATTAATGCAAAAAAAAATTTCACCAGTTTAATATTTGTTAATCTAAGATTGTAATGATATGTGTTGTATTATATACATAATAATTACAAGTATATCATATGGCATAGTATAAAAATGTAAAAAGTATGATGTTAAATTTATTATTAATAATAATAATAAAACATTTTAATATTTGTTAATCTAAAATTGTAATGATAGGTGTTGTGTTATATAGATAATGACTACATGTATATCATGTTGTATAGTGTAAAAATGTAAAAAAATATAATGTTAAAATTATTATTAATAAAAAATATAATGATAATTTTTTTTCAAGTTTGTTGTTTAGTTTTCAACTCTTACAACTTTGAATTAAAGGTTAGTTATTTAGTTGTTACCCCTTTGTTTGAGTCGGAATTTTTAAGTACTAAACTTCATTGCAATAAGGCCATACTCTACTTAGTTGTTTTAGAATATTTGAAGATAGGAACATACTTCTAAATCAAATCAAATGATTACGAAGGTTGTATGTTAATAAGTTGAACACTTTTTTTTCCCTTTTTTATGCCTTCATTTGGTCAAATTGAATCATTTCCCTTTTTAAGTTGGAATTGTCAAATGTGTATCTCATCTTCATCTTCTTAAGAGGTTTATAGTAGTGACAACTTACAGGGGAGGGGTTGCTCATTTGACATGATTCAATCCATATCTATGTTGCATACCTCAAAAGGATTGGTAGGTACTTTTTTCAATGCTCTTGGATTATATCATTATGAATCCTATTTTGGAACAAGCCCTTGAGGATTCATCTTAGTGTGTCTTTAGCCTCAAGGTTTGTTCTTATTTTCCATTTTTTTTCCTTCGATACATTAGCCTTTGGGTAAGGATATCTCGAATGTCACATGTATCTTGACAAATTATACACCTTAAATTCATATTCTTCTTATCCAATTCATGAGTCGATCGATGATCATCACATATTATAATGATTTGATCAGATAAAACTTCACTAAATGCAAGCTCTATACAAATTATAAAAAAGGTGATGATTCCCATATTTCTTTGGCATGGGTCATTCTTAATACATTTATCAAGGGGGTTTCCAATACCTTATAAAACTCTCATAGTCCACAGTGAGATGGAAAGATTCAAGAGTCTTATACAAACTAGGGTTGTTGAGATAAGCATTGTCATTGGGTTGAAATTCAAGAACCATGGTTTAAAGAAGAGACCAACCGTTGCCCTAAAATAATAGTCTTCCTTCCATGAATTTTTTGTTGTTTTTTTTGAAGTGAAAAAAATTACAAAAATTAAAATAAAATTGGAGTTGTTCCATTTGATAAGAGATGAGCATGATGGCCACTACCTATTGAATTTACAATTTAAAACATTGTCTTTGTAGTGGTTAATATAAGTTTTCTAATCATCATTAATTGTATTTATAATTATAGGGTATCTTTCAATCTCCCGATAATGAAGGTTTCTAACTCAAGAGTTTAGGATCTATACGTAAAGATGATTTATTTTTCATCTCCTCTTTGAAAGAATGATGCTTTCAGTATTAACCAATTTCAAATAAATTTTTATAAAAAATTTATTATTTGTCTCGAGCCTACAGTTGATTAATTGTCTCTATGGTTCATATAGGTTTGTTTAGTTGGTGTTTTATGGATTTTTTTCAATCCTCCATGAATTCACGGAGGATTGAAAAAAATTGGGCAGCATTTCGGCTTTCCCAGGACACATTTCAAAATTAAACCGGTAGCATAAACACTACCGGTTGACATAATTTATATATATATAACAAATTAACAAAAAAATTCAATTTAACTACAAATTTTCAAAAATCCGGCAGCATTTTTGCTTGCCGGTCAAATTTTAAACATGAAAATTATAAAAACATACATTTACCAAATTTTAAAACAAATTTTAAAAATTTATAAAACAATTATTTACCAATTTTATAAATAAAACATACATTTACCAATTTTATAAATTGAAAAACAATTATTTAAAATGTTACCTCTTGGCTCCGACGCCATCGTGACGAGGTTGGGTTGCTTCGGGGTTCTTGGGTTGCTTTGGGGTGCCAATTCTTATGCCGCTCGTCATTTCTCGGTCGAGCTTGCACAGTGGAATTTTGTAAAAAAGACGGTCGCGGCCCCCGCGGCCTCTTTTTATAATTTTTTCGACATAGGCACCTTGGTCGAGATATGTACCTTGACCGAGGTCGATACCTCGACCGAGGTATTTCTTAACCCTCGGTCAAGGTTTTAATACCTCGACCGAGGGTTAAGAAATACCTCAGTCGAGGGCTGAACAAAACCTCAGTCGAGGGCTTGATAAAACCTCGGTCGAGATATTAAAACCTTGGTCGAGGGCTTGTTAAACCCTCGATCGAGGTGCGGTTTTCTGTTTTTTCCGAAGTGCGCTTGCCAAAAAGTGTTACCGAGGTCTGCAGATTCACCCTGTATATTTGCTTGATAATAATGGGATGTCCTTGGATTTCTGCCCTTTGATATTCATGTGTACTAACCAGTGATAATGGCTGGCTAAAAAGCAACTGAGTGACTTGTTTTTCATCCATAACCTCTTTATCTTACAGACCTCATATCTTTTCAAGTGCAATGCCATGTGCATCATACTCTTATTCTGTGATATATGGGTCCACTATGTTCCGATTGATGCCAAATGTGTTCCACCAATCAAAAAACCAGTCAGGAATATCAAACATCAAAGCACTCCTTACATACCTGAAATTGACAAGAGAGGTATACGTTCCACTGGTATTATCTTTCCACAGTCGTTCCACAATCTTTTGTACTCACAATAATTGTAAGCAATACCCTGGAATATTTGATATGATTGTACTGCCAGCCATAATTGCAAGTTTCTTGGACGATTCAGACAATAGTATTGATTTTCAATTATGGGAAAAGCAGTGTATTGTCGCAAAATGGAATCAATGTCCCTCAAGGTGTGTGTCAGTGCTTCGAATGCATCTACATCCTTTCTGAGTGTTATGTCATAGATCAAACTTGAAATAGTGGCTGTTGAGGTGGGTCTCTTGTGAATTTCAGGTACAAGTCGTGGAAGCAATGAGCAAGGCTAAATATTCCTATCTATTACTTGGGTGCTACGCAATTTCTAGGTTGGTTTCCATTACCTTTTATATTCGACCCAACTCATATTATCTGGAATTTGTCTGATTTTTTCTTGATTATTTTTCCATTCAGTGATCATGACCAGGTAGCAGTTTGGATTGTTTGATGCAGCATGTTATTTTTCAGGCTCGCTTACAATCTGTACAAGATTTTCTCTGCTCAAAAAATTAGGCAATCAATTGTCAGATTCTTTGATATGTTCAATATCAAATTAAAAATTTGAAAATAGTGCTTGCCATCTTGCAAACTTAGCATCACTGGCTTTCTTGACTTCTTTGTTTAAAACTTTTTTCATGGCTGCAACATCTGTCCTTAGAAAAAAACTTCTTATTAATAAACAAGATTTCAAATTTATTGATGGCATTTAAGGAAGCCTTAATTTCCTTGCCTAATGAAGAATAATTTTTCTCTGCATCCTGCCAAACTCCTGAAGCAAATTGCAGAATTTCTTTTGTTTTCTTTTTGTTTTCCTTGACTTGGACTTGCTTGAGAACTGCAGCCCATCCTATATTGTTCGCATATTTTTCAATTATCTTTGGTAATCTATCATCTGCTACATGAAGAATGGGTAGGGTTTTTATTCTGGCTTTGATTTTCTGGACAGCTTTACTGTGCTCATGACTCCAAGGAGCTGATTCTTTCTTTAATCGCTCATTTAATATCTGTCAATATTTAGCACAATCTTTATAAAAATGGCTGACATAATTTAAACTTCCCAAAAACCTTCGCAAATGGGTTTTATCAAGAATCTTATCAGGGAATTTATCGACAAACTCAATTGTATGCTACTGCAAAATCAAAGCGCCATTTTTGATGACATGGCCTAAGAACTTGATCTTGGTCTAAAACATTTCAAGCTGCTTTTTGGATAGAACTAGGCCAGTTTCTTTGACAAATTTGAAAAGGATGGTTAGATGTTTGAAGTGTTGTTCTACTGAATCTGAAAATACCAATATATCATCTCTATATACAATTAACGAGTCAAAATATGGTTTTATTATATTATCCATAATCCTTTGAAACTTGAAAGGGGAATTTTTTAGCCCAAATGGCATGACATTCCATTCGTAATGTCCTGCAGGAATGCTAAAGGTTTTTTTGAATTTGTTTTCTTCCTTGATAGCCACTTGCCAAAAACTAGATTTTAAATCAAACTTTGAAAATATTTTAGCCCCTACAATTCTATTCACCAAACTGGATTTATGTGGAATGGGGTATGTATCATCTACAAGAACTTTGTATAGGAATTTATAATTGACGACAAGTCTTGGAATGGACTCTTGGAATGGACACTTGGAATGCTTATTTACATAGAAACCATAACAATTCCATGGACTCTTGGAATGCCTGATCAAACCTTTTGCCAATAGTCCTTTAATTTATTCTTCACGAAGCTTTTGGTAATAAGCGTTCATTGGGATTGCACTGCTTTTGCATGGTGTCCCTTTATAATCTTCTCTATAAGGAAGCTGAATCAAATATTTTTTCCTGTTTCCAAAAAGCAGTAGGGATTTCAGAACATACCTCATTTTAAAATCTCCTTCTAATATGTGGAATTCTTTGTTGAACATGTGGAAGCTTTAACTAGTCATCTATCCATATGATTGATTTTAAGTTTCTCAATTCCTGTATTTTCTTTTCTTTCTGCTAGATATTCATGGCAATTTGCACCATCGTTTAGATCTGTGGAGTAGAGACAAAAGGGAGCACAATTTTGATCCCATGAACAACTTTTGCATTTCCTTTCTAGATTTTGGGAGAGTAATGAAATATGCAGCTTTTCCTTCAAAAGTTCTTGCTGAGCCATAAGGTTCAACAGCTGCAAGAAAAGGACTACCAAGTATACATGCAACTAGTACTTTTGAGAAAAAATACTTCATGTCTAAACAATGATGTTCAAAACGCAAAGTAGCTTTTGGAACTTCATAACCCAAAGATATTAGGGTATTCCCTACTCTAGTGATAACATGGGATTTTTTCTCCAATACTTGGTGGGAATGAAATATTTATGTAACATATTTACATCTGCTTCTGAATAAATAATGGCTTTTATCTTAAAAACTCTATCTTGGATTTTTAAATGAATTATCACTAAAGGTTTTTTATGCTGAATAGCCAAGACTTTCATAGAATTTAGACCTTCAAATCCTACGGTATCGAACATGATTATGTTTGTGTTCCTATGATCTACTATAGATGTTCCTTCTGATAGGGAGAGCCTTGCTTCACCTTTTAGCTTTTGTATATCTTTCCAAGCCCATAGATCAGCTTTGTAAACCTTTTCTTCTAAAAATTTCTCTTCAAGACCTTGGACCTTTTGTCTGAGGTCAATTACTTTCTTTTTGAGAGTATTCAGTTTTTTTCCCCAAGTCATTCAATGTGAGAGGCTACAATTTTCATATTATGTTATTTTTTATGAATGATCTCATACTTCTCTCAAAGGAAGCATCAACAAACACAAGCTTTTTACCAGATGAAGTCTCTTCATTTTTTTCTTTAGAAACGTTTTTTGTTGTTTTCATCATTGTTTTCAAAAATGACTCAAGTAGAGAGGCTTTCATTTATCCCTCAGGAAAAGCTTGGATTTAGGCTAACATTTGTGCATCTTCTCCTATGTTGTTGTGTGCCATACATACTTTAAGCTTAGGCGT
>LPNX010221686.1:410970-431039 GCA_001517045.1 Pseudotsuga menziesii | reverse complement strand
ATATTAAATATCAATATTAATTATTAATATTAATACATATTGATATTCATAATTAATAATTAATAAATAGTTATTAGTAAACTATTCTAAAATGACCCAATCCAGTGCTTTTCCAATTTATATTTATATGGCACTCACTTTGTAATCTTTTATCATCATTCATCTTTAATATTTATTTTATGTTTTCAATATGGAATTATTTTCCATTATTTCATTATTCAACTGAGTAATCATTGAGAATATCTAGATACAGATATTACAAACTTCTAGAGTTGCACGAACACTTATTAGGATCTGAACATTGACAATTTTGGGAAATAAATAGTGCGTCTTGTTCAAGTTCAGAAAGGTCTTCAGTATCATATTCAAATTCAGATGTTTCAGGGATAGAACTAAAGCTCCCTTGAGAAATATGAACTACTTCTTGTTTAATGAAAGGGCTTCAAGGGCATGCATAAGTGACATGAATATATGAGCCGCAACAATTGCAGTGGATAGGGATTGTGGACCTCACTGCTCTTTTAGCATTTCTTCTTTCCTTGACTTGGGAGTCATTTCCTCTAGTATTCTTTGATGCATCTGCTTGAGGGCATCTATTTGCAAGGTGTCCCGCTTTTCCACAGAGCCAACATGTGAGCTTTTGTCTTTGTTGAGATTTGAAAGTTTTCAATTTGATATCATCAAGAGTGTAGTAATGAGTGTTTGGTGCTTTCTTGAAACATATTTTCTTCTGGAACCTCTTTGGAGTTTTTCCAAACCTGGAATACTTCTGTGATTTTATTTTTCTCAGTATTTTCTTGGTCCTCTTTCTTTTCCTCATAGGGTCTTCGACTGAAAGACCATATTTTGCACAAATTGATTTGCTATTAAGAAACCTAGACATTTTCTAAATAGATTTATTGACTTGTGTGCTAGTGCATAGGCCAACTAATGCAGAGGTGATGATGGAATATATTCCCCCTCAAGTGTAAGTTTCGTAAAGAATTTGAAAATTGCCTTGGGATTTAAAGTAATCTACATATTTGCTTGGGAGCGCAGAAAGGTATACTTGCTTCTAAAGCAATTTTTTGCTATCTGCTACTTCATAGATGCGTTGCATCCATTCTCTATGAAAATCATCATAATGTGTCATGCTCGTACATTTAGAATTCATTAAAATAAGAGCGTGTTTATCAGAGATTTCATTTTCAGTGCCACACCAATGTTTCAATATCATGGTAGTGAGAACTCCAATCATATTACTCTGAGGATTTCCATCTTCATGAAATATGATATCTCCATTGTCATCCTTTAGTGTTTCTTTCTCCATTTTTTCAATAAGAGGAGGAGATGATTCAATCTCCCACCATTTTCCAAATTACTAGTGAAACATTGTATAATGGACTTGCATGCTCCTATTTCCCCTTTTCCTTTCATACACATTATCCTGTAAGAAATATACATTCTATCCAAAACTTGTCTGATTTTTCCCACAGACATATTATCAATGTTCCATTCCAAATAGATTTCATTAGAGAATTGTGGGACTTATGGTACTTTTATTTTTCCATACAGATCAAGGGCTGATGGTCTAGACATAATCCATGGAAATATTTATTTCACTGGTAGAGCCCATTCTGGTGTGAGCCGGGTAACAAGAGCATGATCTATATCAAAACTTTCACTAGGGAAATGAAATAGAAATTTTTCTTTTATTTCAGATTTTTTTGGATGATAGATACTCGAGATTCCTTCAACAGGTTGAGAGAATAGGCTGGACAGAGGGATTCCTTTATTAGGTTGTCTTCTTGAAGGAAATTCTTCTTGTATTTGTCTGACTCTGTATCTAATATCCTTTGTTTTTTCATCAAGTTCGGGCAGTTTATTTGTTACTCCAAAATAGGATTATTTTAACTCATCCAATATTTCATTTTGTTTCAAACTATGAGTATTTTCTTCAGATTTTTCCAGCATAACTTCTGTTTTGATTCCTGAAATATGCTAGGAAAGGGAATTGTTTGATGAGACCAATTCATTTATGGAAACTTGCAACTGGTTGACATGTCTTCTTCAGGCATAGTCATTGGTAACAAATGTGTGTGCAACCATTCCTCTAAGAGCAATATTTGTCCAATTTGTTTGGTCTAAGGCAATCTCTATCTTTTTATGAATATTGCTCATTTGAGGATCTTCTTTAGCCAAAACTAGAGGGATAGATTTATATTTTTTCTCTTCTTCTTCTAGAAATATACTTTTAAATGAGGGAAAGGTAGAGGTGGACTCAAGTTGTTTCCAATAAATGCTTTTCCAATTATGCTTAGGGATTTCCATCCCTTTTATCTTTTCAGAGTCCATCATCTTGACTAAATGTTTTTTAGAGATCTTTCTTTTCCATTCGTAGAAAGAGATCCAACAGTTTTGATCAAGCATATAGCTTTTCCATTCTTGTGCTAGGTTTTGTTTCTGACCTACAGGGACTGATGCATTGAATTCTATAGTCTCTGGATGGGTAAACAAATCCCAGATGATCATTCTTTTCATCCATTCTTTGTCTACTTGTCATTTCTTACAGCCTTTCATGAGGGTGAATAATTTGTGCATTTCAAGGATTGAAGGCTTTTGAATGTCAGGTGGCAGAGGGTTGTTAAAATTACAGTCACTGATGACTGTATTGGCTTGTTCAATATATCCTAACCCATATTTAGGCATACCAAGAGGTCAACAAAAGATAAATATTTCTTTGAGGCGAGGATCATGAGTCTCTAATGCAAGAATTGAGTGCCTCATTAAAACATGATCATCATGTGGAAAACTGATATCAACACATTTTGGATGAGGACAAGGTTCCCTAGACAGAGTAGGTGGTGAGATATTAGTCTGGGGGTTGTGATGTGCATGGGGTCATTCCTTGGTTCAAACAAAATGGTATGTTTGTGATCAGCACATGTGTCACCATACTGGGTTGCTAAATCTTGAAGGTAAATGAGTTGAGAGCAATCTTGACATTTAACAAAGAAAGAGACAGGTCCAAGAGACAGACGTGGTTGCAAAGAAGGGTGGAATGAACGTTCAAGAAGGGAAGATAATGATGGAGGAAATGATATGGTGGCAGAAGTGGTACCTTCCTGAATGTTAGAGCAGTAGTAATTGCACGTTGTTTGGAAACACGAGGAGTGTTAAAAACCCAATGCAAAGGAAAAAATAATTGGTCTCATCTAATGGTATGATGTTTAATTTATTAATCTGTCACAGGAATCTAGGGACTAAAACACAATATCATAAGAGATTTCAGACAATTAAGCATGAAAATGGCATAATGGTGCTGCAATGGAAGTAGCAGCTCTGTATAATCAATAAAGAATAAATAATACAATACAATGATCAAGCAAAATGCATGAATGTTAAGACAATTCGAACTCCCAAGGAGGTCATTCAAATTGAATGAATGGGTGTAGGTTAACTAACTATAAGCCATAGTAAACACACTTAGTTAACCAACTGATCAAGTCCTAATTGACTCAACCAAGTCCTAAATTAAGTCGAAGTGCAATGGATGACTGAGTCTAACTAAAAGTAGCTCAGACACATGTCACTGCATGCCAACCAACAAGTGGTAGTGCATCATTAACTCCAATGAACCCCGATGAGGTTAACTGAAGTCAAAATAGCCATCAGAGGTGGTTGGAGGCGCCCCTGTTGACTCCAATTCATTAAATATTAATAAAATAATCAATATAATGAATGGAGGTGCCTTCACCACTCAGATTAACTAATTGTAACCATCAGTTAGCAATTAGATGCATTTATGACACTCAGATCACTCCTAGAGTGCTCCAGTTAGCCTCCCCAAATGAAGGCGAAGGCTTAGTTGGCCTCCTTGACTAAAGGTAGGTGTGGGTGTGCTCATGTTGATGTCATATAGTGCTCCTCTAATGCCAATTAAGTCAATAAAACGTAGGATAGTGGTTTAACAAGGCCAAATTGACTAAATTAAGTGTGCATGGTGGGTAAATGTCTCCAACACCCCCCTTAAGCTATACTCAGGAGAAGCAGAAACATAAAGTGCATGAAATGATAGGGCCCCGAAAACTAAGGCCATAGGTCACCCTATACAATAATGAACTCAAACAATGCTCAAAAATAAATCTAAGTGAGGAAAAGAGGGAAAACCCAGTGGGAAAACCCCCCCTCAAGCTAAACACCAAAAGTAGCCTGATCACCCTGATGAAATCACCCCCAACAGTGAACGGAGGTAAGTGAACTTCTTTTTTGAAAATATCTTGGTGAAGATGTCTGCAATATGCTCATCAGTTGGGCAATATTACAGAATGATGGTCCTGTCATGCACTAACTTCCTGATATAGTGCATGTGTATCTCTACATGCTTGGTCCTCTGCCTGATAACTGGATTTGTGGATATCTTAATATCACTTGATTGTCACAAAAGAGGACAGTGGACAAAGTACTACCAAGATCAAACTCTGAAAGAATTCCTTGCAACCAAACAACTTGGATGAAAGCATTCACTACTCCTCGGTACTCGGGCTTTGCTAAAGACAATGCAATGGCTTCCTGCTTTTTTTTAGACCAGCGAATGGGGACACCACCAAACATGAAGACACATCCAAAATTAGACTTCTAATTAATATAATGACCCACCCAATCGGAATCTTTGTAACCAACCAACTCTAGCTCGGAGTCTGCAACATAGTGAATGTCATAGGTACTGGTTCCTTGAATATACTGGACGATCCTCTTGGATGCCTTCCAATGAATATCATGAGGCTTCTTCATTTATATTGACATGGAATTCATGGCATAATATATATCAGGCTGAGAATGAGTCAAGTAGAGCAAGCTACCTATCAGTTGTTGATAAATAGTGCAGTCCATGGGAGGTGTGCTTTTTCCTTTTTCAAGGCTAATCCCTGAAAGGAAAGGGAATGGAGTAGCCTTAAATTCAGCCATGTTAAACTTGAATAACAGGTATTATATATATTTGGACTGAGTGACCATTATCCCATCAAAAAAATTCTCAATTTCGAGCCCCATAAATTGCTTCAAGAGCCCCAAATTGCTCATTTCAAATGCATTATGGAGAGCAGTTTTGATGACTAAAATAGAAGTAACTATGCTACCTGTAATCAGTAAGTCATCAAAATATAAAACAATAATAATCAAATGACCATTATACTTCTTTATATACACATTTGGATCTGATTTACACTTTTGTAATTTTTGCGAGAGAAGGAAGGCATCTATCTTGGAATATCACTCTCTTGGGGCCTGTTTTAACCCGTATAGTGACTTCTTTAGCTTGCAAACCAAAGATGGATCAAAAATGTAGCCCTTAGGTTTCTTCATGTATATCTCCTCATGAAAATATCCATGCATAAATTAATACTTAACATCCATATGATGCACTTCCCAATGCTTAGATGCAGAAATTGCCAAAACTAAGCAGATGGAGTCCATTTTTGTAACTGGTGCAAAAGTCTCATGGTAGTCCACACCTTGGACCTAGGAGAAACCTTTTTCTACCAGCATTGACTTATATTTTTAGGTGCTTCCATAATTAGCAACCTTAGTCCGAAACACCCACTTCCATTGAACCAATTTCCTCCCTCAAGGAAGAGAAACTAACTCTCAAGTGGTGTTTTTTTTAAGAGAATTCATCTCTTCGTCCATGGCAACTTGCCATCTTGGATCCTTCTAAGCATGGTAGTAATACATAGGGTCTAAAATTATCATCAAATAATAAGATTCGGATAGCAAATAATTAGGACAAGAGAGCGCAATACCTTCTCTTTGGAAATTGGATCGGGTTCTCCTTGGATCATCCAAATTTCCAATGTTAACTCCTGTGGAGGAGAGTGTTTATCAGGCCCAAGTTGGGAGATGATTTTGTACTTCAGGTTCTGATTCAACATCTAATGTTTGCTATACACTGATATCATAAATCATAGGATCCAAATCAGGGTCATCACCCCCAATTACATCATCCAAATATTCAGTAGAATAGGAAGGAAATTCAGCAGTTTTCTCCTTCACTAGTTCTACCTTCTGAAGAGGCTCATCGAACTTGACACTCCTTTCAATGATGATCTATTTTGTTTTAATATCCAATAGTTTGAAACCTTTTTATTCATCAGGATATCCAATAAACATAAATTCTATGATTTGCCGTTGCAAATCCCTCCTTTTATCAAGTGGAATTCGGGCCCATGCAGTGGACCCAAACAGCCGTAGATTCAACACATCCAGCTTGTGTCTAAAATATGCTTCGAAAGGGGTCTTCCCTTTCATGGATGAGTGTGGCACTTTGTTCTGAATATATTTTTCAGCATTCATGGCTTCCGCCCACAAATTTGTATCCAACTTCTTTGATTCCAACATACAGGTGCTCATCTCCTTGAGAGACCGATTCTTCCTCTCTGCTACATTGTTCTGCTAGGGAGTGTAGGGGATTGAATGTTGGATCTGAATACCACCTTGGGAACATATATGTAGTAACTCATTACTGACATACTCCCTGCCATTATCATATCTTAAAATCTTGATCTATTTTCCATATGCATTCTCAATCAAGACCTTCAATTCAGTGAATTTTTCCAAGACTTCCGACTTCTTTTTGATAAAAAAGACCCATGTGTATCTAGAAAAGTCATCAATGAAATTCAAAACGTACCTTGATCCATTCATAGATGTGATAGGAATGGGACCACTGATATCAGAATGTATCATTCCCAAGATGCATGATGCTCAACTTGCCTTCCCCCGATCGAACTTATGCTCAGGGTGCTTTCCAACAACACAACCCTTGCAAATTCCAGTGGTAGCTTTGATGACCGGGAGGCCTTCAACCATAGAATTATTCTATAATTTTTGCAAGTATTTGAAGTTCAGATGGCCAAACCTCTCATGCCACAGTCTACTAACTTCATTTCCATGAGTCAGCAATGCGATGGGATTTGCATCCACCACAAAATGGCAGAACTTGTAGGTTTTTGCATGATGGTTTGCAAGCCCTTTTGCTACAAGTTTTCTAGATGCAAATTCTATGTTCTCTACATCATCCGGGATAAAGGAGACTCTCTTGGGCACTCCCATATGTTTCATTTGATAAACACTTAGGAGGTTTGATGCAAAAGATGGTACATACAAAACATTGGAAAAATATCCATGCTCAAGATCTACAGTACCTTGTCCTTTGGATATGATTGTGGAGTCATCTCCCATGTGGATGGGAATGGATTTGTCGGTCTCCAAAGATGAGAAGGAGTCTCTTTCAGCCATCACGTGGTTCGAAGCTCTAGAATCTATCAAGAGTGCTTTGGACTTCGAAGTGCTTGCCATGAGGGCATGACCTCTTTCATGCTCTGGTTCCCAATCTTGTTGATCTATCCTCCAAAATCTTTCTAGAAGATTGATGTGATTTTTCTCAAGAAGAGAAGTAACTTCATCAAGTTTCTTTTTCATGCAGGCATGTTCAGAGTGGAATCCCTTCCCGCAGTATGAACACTTGACTTTTTCCTTCCCATGATGCCCTTTGCTTTTGTTCTTCTTCGATTCGGAAGGCTCTTCATGCTGCTGGTTTTCAACTTTAGGCTTAGGAGCTTCAAATTTGGTTTTTGGGTTCTTCTACTGCTTTCCTTTACCCTTTAGATCTTTGGTCCCCGAGACATAGAGGGCTTTATCATGGGAGGATCTGATGATCCCCATCTGGACAAGCTTATCATACTCACTTGTCAGGGACTCAATGAAGGAATTGATAGAAGGCATCTTCCATCTAGGGGTTTTGAGCTTCCTCACATGGAATGTAGAGAAAAACACCAAATAATCAGCTCCAATTTTGGAGAGAATGGTGAGGATGAGATGATCATCCTCCTTCTCCACCTTACATTGCTTCAACAGTAAGACAATGTGCTTTAACTTGGTGAAAAAATCATTTAAGGTCTCGAAATTAGAAGGTTGGAGAGACATCAACCCGGTTTCAAGCTGGTATACTCTCAAATCATCCTGCTTTCCATACATGGTTTCCAATTTGTCCCAAAATTCATTTGGAGTCTTCAATCCCGAGAGATGGAAAAGATCCCAGGAAACAAAGAGGCACAAGAATCTGAATGCTCCATCTTTCTTGTTCAAGAATCTAGCTTTGTCTATCACAAAAGAAGGCTCTTATTCAGTTTCCATAGTGACCCTATAGATTCCTCTGGAACGTAGTTGGATCTCCATGTCTCATTTCAATGAATGGAAATTGAATGGAATCAAGAGTTCTACTAAAGAAGCCATTTCAAACTGCTGGAGCGAATGCTTTCACCTATTAAAACCTGCAAATCACAACAAAAGGGGCACCGTAAGGTCAGATAGCCTGCACATTTTAGGCTTTTATCACACCCAGCATAGTTTATCAAGCAAGCTTGATCAACAATTCCTTTACTTGGGGTATTAAGTGGTAAGCCTTGGCTTCTGGTGCAGTGCTGGAATTTTGAGCTTTTGCTCAATTTTTCATGCAAGATCTGTCAAAAACCTTGTTTTTGAGAGATCTGATCTTCGTCCCATCATGAGCTATGATACCATATTAATCTGTCACAAAAATCTAGGGACTAAAACACAGTCTCATAAGAGATTTTAGACAATTAAGCATGAAAATGACATAATGGTGCTGCAATGGAAGTAGCAGCTCTGTATAATCAATAAAGAATAAATAATACAATACAATGATGATGCAAGATGCATGAATGCCAAGACATTTCGAATTCCCAAGGAGGTCATTCGAATTGAATGAATGGGTGTAGCTTAACTAACTGTAAGCCATAGTAAACAAACTTAGTTAACCAACTGATCAAGTCCTAATTGACTCAACTGAGTCCTAACTGAAGTCAATGTACAATGGATGACTGAGTCTAACTAAAAGTAGCTCAGACACATTTCACTGCATGCCAACTAACAAGTGGTAAAGCATCATTAACTCCAATGAACCCCAATGAGGTTAACTAAAGTCAAGCTGGCCATCAGAGGTGGTTGGAAGCACCCCTGTTGACTCCAGTTCATTAAATATTAATAAAATAATCAATATAATGAATGGGGGTGCCTTCACCACTCAGCTTAACTGATTGTAACCATCAGTTAGCAATTAGATGCATTTATGACACTCAGATCACTCCCAGAGTGCCCCAGTTAGCCTCCCTAAATGAAGGAGAAGGCTTAGTTGGTCGCCTTGACTGAAGGTAGGCATAAGTGTGGTCATGCTGATGTCATACAGTGCTCCTCTTATGCCAATTAAGTCAACAAAACTTAGGATAGCGGTTTAATAAGGCCAAATTGACCAAATTAAGTGTGCATGGTGGGTAAATGTCTCCAACACAATTTTTTGATTGAGGGGATCAGTAAGGACCATAGTACTAGCTTGAGAGTCTTGGCTAGGGGAATGCAAGATGGAAAGGTACATGGTATTAGTGTGCTGAAAACAACCTCATGTCTGAATGGATATATTTGTGCGTTTACTCTTCATATCAAAGCCAAATGTTTTGATTTGTAGCTTCAAAATATCAACTAGATGCTCATGAAAAGAGTAAAATGAGAAACTAGAATAACAGTCAAACTAGACACGACCATTGGATAAGGGAGCAATGACACCACCAATTAGAGAGTCTGTGAGTTTGTTATGGGTGAGATCGCTGATACAGAGGACAAAATTATTCAAGCATTTATGTGTTAAAGCATTGATACCTACTCAAGACAGCTTCCTTTACTTTAACACGACTAACAGCTTTAAGATGCAACATGTTTAAGTCTGCATAAACTTGGCTAGGAACAACACTAGGGTGTTTCCATGCAGCCTGAGGCATGTCTCCATAAACTTGGCTGGGAACAACACTAGGGTGTTTCCATGCAGTCTGGCGATTTTGTTCTACTAGCTCTTTATGAGAAGAATTTAAACTGGTAGTAGAACATGACTTAAACATTATTTTAGATAAAATAGATGAACTTAGAGATGCTATATCTTGAGCATTTTTAATATCTTTGAAAGAAATAGATCGATCCATGATTTTAGTACCAGGTACTTTTAATATATTTGAAAGAAATAGATTGATCCATGATTTTCTTACTTGATAAATCGCTCTTCTATGGATCTGATACCAATTTTGGAGATGGGGCATGTTAGTTTTTCAACATTTAAGCTAGCATTATGTTAGAATCTTTAATGAGAGAATAACAAGTATAGTAATCAAACACAAGAGACAATGAACATAATGTTTTTCATCAGGGAAACCATAAATGGAGAAAACCCTGCAACTTGCTCAGAGATAGAATCAGCACAAGATGTAAAATCCCAAAACAATAATATGCACTCTCGACAGCAGTAATCTTCTTCTTGTCTAGCCCCAGTGTCTTCTTCTTCCTCAACTATGCTCTACACTTGAGTGTGTGAATGATGTGTGCTAAGTGATGTGTGCTAAATAGAGACCCTAGCTCTCTATTTATACTAATCCTGACATGACTAAAACCCTACTAGGGCCGACCTATACTAGGACAATCTAATAACCCTAGTGCCCCGGAACTGCGGGGACTTTAACCCTTAGACAATAGGAGGGTTACCCACTATGACTTGACATGACTTGTTTACATTATTGATTCTCCCGATCGGAACATCAGGGCATGACAACATGATTCAATTACATTATAGATACATCCCAAAATAAACATCGAGTTACAATACATAAGATACATAGATGAATACATTCTGAAGTTACAAATACATCAACACTCCCTCTTAACTAGGAAGGTATTCTTTCGACACAATTTTCAGCACTGGTCTTCTTCTCTGTATCACTAGATCATCTCGTCATCTGCATCTCGAGTCTTCTGAGTCTTCAAGTCATGTTCGTCTTCAAGTCATCTTCATCTTTTGAATCTGGATTATCTCTCGATCCGGATCATCATCACTAGATCTGGATCATCTCTGGATCTAGATCATCATTGGATCTAGATCATCTCTCAATCTAGATCAACATCACTGGATCTGGATCATCACTCGATTTGGATCATCATCACTAGACTGGATCTGGATCATCAATGCTGAATCTGGATCATCACTCGATCTGGATCTCTCAGAGTCATCATAACTGGATCTGGATCATAGCTCGATCTGTATCTCATCTAGTCATCATCATGTGTGCTATCTCATCATAGGAAGTTCTATAGAGCTAGCCTTCTTTCATGTTGGTTGTAGTCCTAGCCATCAGGTAGGTCTTCTCCCATCACTTACATATGACCTACTCGTCAAAAAGGCACACTCAGCACTCACATCTGATCATGTAGAAACCTACAATCATATCAGAAAGGCCCATCACTCACATTCACCAGCATGATAGGACATCACATCACTAACATCTGTGAAAAGGCTTCAGCACTTATATCTGACCTGGAAGGAAACAAGTCCTCCACCCTCGCCAGAAAGGCTTGCACTCACATCTGAACTAGAAGGAACTGAATCCTCCACCCTCGCCAAAATGGCCCCCAGTCCCAGACTGAGCTACCTGGTAACTGACCAGGTGCCTCCATTCTCCCCAGGAATGGAAGTTTCCCTTATATCTGACCTGGTAGGAAACAAGTCCTACACCCTCACTAGAATGGCCTGCACTCACATCTGACTTGGAAGGAACTAAATCCTCCACCCTTGTCAGAAATCCCCCCAGTCCCAGACTGAGCTACCTGGTAACGGACCAGGTGCCTCCACTCTCCTGGAGAGTGGCAGTTGCCCTTACATCTGTCCTACTCAACAAAATGGCCAGCACTCATATCTGACATGGAAGGAACTGAATCCTCTCACCATGACAGAATGGCTCAGCCCTTACATCTGACCTACTCATCAAAATGGCTATGAATCTCAGCACTCATATCTGACATGGAAGGAATTGAATCCTCTCACCATGACAGAATGGCTCAGCCCTTACATCTGACCTGCTCATCAGAATGGCTTTGGATCTTAGCACTCATATCTGACTTGGAAGGCATTGAATCCTCTCACCATGACAAAATGGCTCAGCCCTTACATCTGACCTGCTCGTCAGAATGGCTTTGGGACTCATCACTTTCCCTTGGAGGAAACCTCGATTTGGAGAACACCAAGCTTCTCCCTGAAGTACTCGAACTTCACTCTGGCCAGTGGCTTCATCAACACATCAGCTATCTATTCCTCTGTCGCAACATAATGGAGCTTCACTTCTCCTCTCTGCACCATATCCCTGATATAGTGATACTTGATCTCAATGTGCTTTGACTTGTCATGGAAAACTGGATTCTCTGACAACTTCACGCAACTCTGGTTTTCACACTATATATAAGTAGAATCCATCTGGAGATCAAATAAATCAAACAGTAGCTTCCTTAGCCATACTGCCTCACAACTAGTTGAACAGGCTGCAACATACTCTGCTTCAGTTGTACTTAGTGCCACACAGGTTTGCTTCCTACTAAACCAAGAGATCACACTTGATCCCATACTGAAGCAACACCCTGAAGTGCTCTTCTTATCAATGGCACTGCCTGCCCAATCTAAATGAACATAACCCTCTAGGTTAATCTTTTGATTCGCATCGTACTTGATCCCATAATCAACTGCACCCCTTAGGTACCACAGAGTATGCTTTGCAGCAATCAAGTGAACATTTCTCGGATCTGTCAAGAACTGGCTCAAGGTGTTCACAGCAAAGCAAATGTCTGGTCTCGTGTTCGTCAAGTACATCAATGATCCAATCACCTGACGATACATCGTAGCATCAACTGAATATGATGAAGCATCACTCAATAGCTTTAGGTTCAATGCCATAGGTGTGGCCATAGTCTTGTAGTCCATCATCCCAAACCTCTTTAGGATCTCTACTACATACTTCCCTTTCCCAAGGAAGATTCCATCCGCACTCTGCCACACCTCCATACCTAGAAAATAATGCATCATACCCAAGTCCTTTATCTTGAACTCGACAACAAGCTTTCTCTTCGTATCAGTAATCAACCCATCCATACCTGTCACAAACAGATCATCTACATATAGTAGAAGCATCACTGGGTTTCCATCTTCAACCTTGTAGTAAAGGTTGGAATCTGCTTTACTCTTGGTAAAGCCCAAACTGGATAGAAATCTATCAATTCTATCATACCATGTCCTGGGTGCCTGTTTCAAACCGTACTGGGCTTTCTTCAATCTGCATACATGAGACTCCCTATCATGTGTCTCAAAATCGAGTGGATGTTCTAGATACACTTCCTCTTCCACTACACCATTCAAGAAGGCAGTCTTGACATCCATCTGGTGTATCTTCCATTTCATCACTGCAGCCAGAGCAAGTACTGATCTGATGGAAGTGTATATGGCTACAAGTGCAAAGGCTTCTTCATAGTCTATTCTCTCTTTTTGAGAGAAACCCCAAGCTACAAATATTTCCTTATATTTTTCAATGCTACCATCTAAAGCATGTTTGATCTTGTAGATCCATTTGGAAGTTACAACTGACTTCCCATCTAGTCTTGGGACAACATCCCAAACATCATTCTTCATCATAGCATCCTTCCATTCTTTCTGTTCTGTCGTTTCTTCATAACTGGAAGGTTCTTTATCAATGAAATCACATAGTAAAGCTACATACTCGGAACAGGATCTGGTCCTCTTTCTTTCTCCATGATTCTCTTCTGGAGCCCCATATTTTTCCGCACCTTGGATAAGTTCTCGTACCCAAACAAGTTTCCTCTTATGAGGATTCTTCTCTAGAGGTGGATCTACAGGTCTTTGTGGTTCTTCAAATTCTTGATCTTCTTCTTG
This sequence comes from Pseudotsuga menziesii, assembly GCA_001517045.1. Classification (NCBI taxonomy): domain Eukaryota; kingdom Viridiplantae; phylum Streptophyta; class Pinopsida; order Pinales; family Pinaceae; genus Pseudotsuga; species Pseudotsuga menziesii. The sequence goes on along the minus strand of LPNX010221686.1, from coordinate 417,235 downwards.
AGTTTCTTCATTCATGGTTGTATCACGAATTCTGGGTGCTTCTACTTCTTCAGATTCTTCAGCAAGTCTCTTTCTGGATTTGTTGTAAGTTGTGTCTTCATCAAATGTCACATCCCTGCTGATGTCAATCTTCTTGTATCTTGGGAATTATATTCTGTAAGCCTTCGAGCTTTCGAAGAATCCCACAAATATACCCTTATTTCCTGAAGAATCTAATTTAGTCCTCTTCTCTTTTGGAATGTGGATGTACATAGGACGGTCGAATATTCTGAGATGGCTGACTTCTAGTTTCTTGCCGGAGAAGACTTCTTCAGGAGACTTATTCTCAAGTACTCTATGTGGAGTACGGTTCTGTACATACACCGTTGTTCTGAAAACTTCCGCCCAAATATGCATAGGAAGTTCTTGATCATGAAGCATTGCTATTGCAGCTTCCATGATATTTCTGTTCTTCCATTCCGCAATCCCATTCTGTTGTGGATTATAAGGAGTGGACAACTCCCTCTTAATCCCTGATTCTTTGCATAAATCTTTGAATTTATTTGAAGTGAATTCTTCGCCATTATCTGATCGAATGGTCTTAATCTTCTTTTCAGTATGGTTCTCGATCAAGGCTTTGAATTCCTTGAACTTACTAAATACTTCACATTTGTTCTTCATGAAGTAAACCCATGTCTTCCTAGAAAAGTCATTAATAAAAGAAACATAATATGCATACCTTCTTAGAGAGTTTGATGACATAGGACCGCATACATCGGAGTGGATGATTTCCAAGATTCCTTTTGCTTTGCTTTCGCTGGTTGGAAATGTCTTCTTTGTATTCTTTCCTTTCGCACATCCTTTACAGACCCCGTCATGTTTTGCTTGGATTTCTGGAAGACCTTCGACAACTTTGCTTGCAATAGGTAGTCTCTGTAATGCACATGTGCAAGCCTTCCATGCCAAAGTTCACTTGGCTCTACTGTGTCATGGACCAAGGCTTGTTCTAGATGGCCCTTCAATTTGTACAATCCTCCTTCTTGTTCTCCAATCACTACCGCATCATTGATAGTCTTTCCTTTTGGCCACATGATGACTTGACCATCTATGAATGAAACCCGCATTCCTTTTGCATCTAATGCTGATATGGAGAGAAGGTTCTTCTTGAGTCCTGGCATAAACAATACTTCTTTCATTGTTAGAGATTTTCCAGAGTCTAATTTATAGGAAGATTCCCCACTACCTTTTATTGGATATTGGTAGTCATCTCCTAGCTTTACTTTGTGAGGTGATTCATGTTCTAAAGTCTCACAAAAGATTCTTTGAATCCAGTCATATGTTTGGAAACCCCACTGTCTATAAGCCAATCATCACTTCCATGAGTAATGTTACCTGTGAGAGTGGATATCAGAACATATTCATCCTTGCTTGAAGAATCTTCACTTTTATATCTGGATCTCTTCCTGGATGGTTCATCATCCTCTGCAGCATGAGCATGATGTCTTCTTTTGTTGCTCCTCTTCATTATCTTTTGTTTCTTAGGACAATTCCTTGCATAGTGTCCTGCTTCATCACATGTATATCATATGATCCTAGATAAATATTTTCTAGTGTTATCTTTGTGAGAGTGCTCACCTCTGGAGCTATGAGGTCTTCTTTTGTTTGACTTGGAGTGAGACTTGGAGTGTACCATGAGAGCTTGGTCTTCACTTCTCATATTCTCTTCTCGAGCTCCTATCCGAGCTTCTTCTTGAGAGCACTCTTCCCATAATCTGCTGACCTTGACTAACTTCTTTCTAGCACAGATTCCTTGGATGAAAGAATCCCATGACCTAGGAAGGCCATTCAAGGTAGTCATTACAATCTTTGCATTTTCCACTTCTTCATCAACTGCTTCTGGTTGCTCTTTGATCTGAGAAACTCTTATGAAGTACGACTAGATTGTTTCTGCATTCTGAATCTTCACATTCTTCAGTTGGTTTCTCAGGGTCATCTTCTGGTTTATGTTCTTCCCTTCAAACAATTTGGTTAGGGCATCAAACATAGCTTTAGGTGTCTTGAGAGAGGACACCTATGGGATAAGGTGGTATTTGCTAGAATCAACAATGATACTCTTTGCCATAACCATCTTCTTCTTATGTAAGGCCTTTGCCTCATCTCCCTCTGGAACTGGAACCTCTTCATGGATGTAGGAGTCTAACTCATTTTCTTCCAGGACCAGGGAGATCCTATACTTCCAAGCTCGGAAGTTATCAGCTCCCTCAAGATTTTCATCAAGCTTGGTATGATGAGACATATTAACTAAGAACCTCAAATGGAAATACAAAAGATTTTAGATCTTATTAAGTTCAAGATGTCAGATCTGAAACTTGAGCTGAAATCCTGCAGAGCTAGTTCAGGAGCAAATTAGGGTTTTGATTTTACAGAGTTCTGTCTACCCAAATGCCTTGAAATTTGTCCCTACCTTCAATTTTGGGGAGGAGATAAATCTAGGCATGGGCTCACTGAAAAATTCCTCTTCTGTGAAAAGCCCTAATTTCCTACAACAATGAGAGGTCCAAAACTGAAAAACCTCAAAATTGGATTCTGCTTCAACAGAAAGATGTGCCCTAAGAAGGAGAGTTATTCCACCTTACTTTTGCTGAAAATCTGTGGAGGAAGATCCACAAACTAGGAAGCCCTAGTTCCCACAGCTGTACAGTGTCTTCTTCTCAGGTTAGCTCTGATACCATGTTAGTTTTTCAACATTTAAGCTAGCATTATGTTAGGATATTTACTAAGAGAATAACAAGTACAGCAATCAAACACAAGAGACAATGAACACAGTGTTTTTCATCGGGGAAACCATAAATGGAGAAAACCCCACAACTTCCTCAGAGATAGAATCAGCACAAGATGTAAAACCCCAAAACAGTGAGATGCACTCCCGACAGCAGCAATATTCTTCTTGTCTAGCCCCAGTGTCTTCTCCTTCCTCAACTATGCACTACACTTGAGTGTGTGAGTGATGTGTGCTAAATAGAGACCCCAGCTCTCTATTTATACTAATCTCGACATGACTAAAACCCTACTAGGGCCGACCTCTACTAGGAGAGTCTAATAACCCTGGTGCCCCGGAATTCCGGGGACTTTAACCCTTAGACAATCGGAGGATTACCCACTATGAATTGACATGACTTGTTTACATTATTGATTCTCTGGATCGGAACATTGGGGCATGACAACATGACTCAATTACATAATAGATACATCCCGAAATAAACATCGGGTTACAATACATAAGATACATAGATGAATACATTCCGAAGTTACAAATACATCAACAGGGCGTTGCATCCCTGTTAGCGGTTTCCTTCGGCGAAGATGAACCTTGACAATCTCTGATTTCTCCTTGCTTCTTACATAAGCTCTCCTACTATAATATATTAGTAGAGGAACTTTTTTTTATCGTTGCATGAAGGGTAGGTAGAGGAACTTTTTTTTATGGTTTACAATGGTTTTGATGAAGGAAAGTCATGAAAGACATGCTGTCAGATGTATCTCCAGTATTTGATTGTTTGGAAACCGCTTATGATCTTGTTCATGACATCAATTCCGCGTCTTTTGATGCCATCATGCCCTACAAAGAATATGTTATCATTTCAAAGAGGTTTATGATCTCTTAAAATCATTCCCGCGTCAGTTATCAGCAGTGACAATTTGCACAGGACCTTTCCTTCTTCTAAATAATTCCGTACAGGAGGAACTGCACTTACATATTTCAAACATAATGTTTTTTTTTAATTCGAATACTAATCAAGGGAATTTATCAATTGTTTGTTAGTGATTGCATGGTCACATCTCTGCCAGTGATAGGATCACTTGTAAGCAAACAAAAGTTAAAACATGGCATTTATTGAAAAGGAGAATTAACCTCTTGCATCGAATATGAACATGAGAAGTTCTCCATCCTTGTTCGAAAACAGAGTAAGTGAATTCGATAAACAAACCATGGAATGTTCAAATTACGAAGTACACAAACAAGAGCAAATGCGACTATTTTTCAACCGAGTCTGTATATTCGTCTATCCCTTCTTTTCCTTGCAAGCAAACTATTCTTGTTAACTGCTCACAACGTTTGACGGTATCAAAAGAGCAGATTACTGTCATTTTTTTTATCAAAGAAAGTCATGAAAGACACATATGTATTTTAGGTGGTAGTTGATAGTTAAGAATTTTTTAATGGTGGATATTTGTAACAGTTACAAACCATTTTTATATATCCATTTTAAGTTGGGATTTACCAAATAAATAAATTATGTTTGCAATGTTTGCAGCATATAATTGAGTCAATATTATCCATATTAAAATTATTTTGTTGATTGAATATATTTTTAGATTGTAATAACTTTTAAAAAACAAGTGGAATAAGCAACAAAGTTGCTTAGTACGTGCTTCCTAAGAAGAGATTGAAAATATATAGCAATAGGGTAATTTTGCTATAAAAATATATGATAAAACAAATATAATTACAATTTGAAAGAAATTAAAACAAAAATAAATTAAAAAATGTCCATTTAAATACGATATAGGTTATTGCAATGTAGCATAAAACAAGCATATTCAAGCTTCCTTACATACTTCTAGTAATATTCTTGACTTATGTTATAAAAATATGCAAGTTTCTTTATAGACTAGCATAAATAGGAAATGAGAAATAATAGCTTATAAGACTATAAATTAATATCATTGTTGTGAGAATAGTTTATTTATATTTTATTATAAATTTATAATGTTATACAAATATGCAAGTTTTTTTATAGACTAGCATAAATAGGAAATCAATAGAATTCAAGGCTTCTTGAACACAGTCGCCATTTTATGATTTGACCTTTCAACATTTTTCTGTGATTCTAGTTCATATTTTTCCACCCAAATTCTACACAAAACTTACAGGGTTGAAAATCTTTGTCTTCTTTTGAGGGAATGAGCTCTTCCAGGGATGGCATGGCTGTGAATCGTAACTGATGGAATTAGCAGATGTTGATCTGGTTCTCCCAGAGATATTGAAACAGTGACAACTTTATGGAATTGTTAGTTCCTCATCATCAAGCAAACACGGGAAGCGCATGGCACATACCAGTAGATTCTGTTACCTGAATTTGTTTGGATGTCGAAAAAACAAATTGTCGCAGGGCCATGGTTTGGCACAACCGAATATGTAAGTTGCCATGTAACGTCGGGGAAAATGTTAATTATTGGCTAAGGAAATAGCTACCGACTAAATTGACCGACAAGAATGTAAAAGCTAAGACTCTTTAATTAATTGGATCTGAATACGAATATGATACGTGTGCGTGGAATGCAAGAAATTGTTCTGTTGACCTACTTCTCTGGAAATTTCATGACACTGTATTTCGCTTTTGTGCACATTTTAGGGTTAACTAGCCAGCCAGAGAATGCTCTAAAGAAAGAGAAGAAAAGAAACAAGGACGCAACTGGCCAAATTAGGACACATGGGGTTTAATCGAGTACCTAACGAGTCAAATTATAACCCTTAGGGTTTGTAACAAAAACAGAATGCGGCCGTGCCAAGCAAGCAATTGTGTTTTCTTTAGGGTTTGTGCTAGTGGTCAGCGACGTGTAAGAATGGAGGATTGAGATAAAATGATCCATCGTGGAGTTCCGACCAGCAGTTTCGCTTCTACATGCCTCTTGCAAATTTAGCGAAATTTGCGTAATCAAATGTTTCACGGAGTTGGGACTGAAGATGATTTGGTGCGGAGTAAAGATCGGAATAGGAATTATGAATTATGATTGACAAAGTCTCCTGCGGCCCCACACTAGGACAAGTGATCCATGCAAATTTTTGGCTGGGAAGAGTACTTTTCGTTTATTAAAGAATTTAAAAATCTTTTATATATATATATATATATATAAAGTCCATAAGGGACTTTCTTTTTGAGCTTGTGGTATTTTTTTTTAAAATCTAAAATAAGAATGCCCTTTTTTAGAACTTAAAATAATAATTTTTTATAAATGACTTAGCCTTAGGAGTGACCTTTCCAACACATTTTGAATTTCAACTGGGACTCATGAACCCAAACTCAATAAGATCCAATGGATTAAAAAGGAGAACAATCAAGGGTTGGAATCTATTGCAAATTCCCCCTTATATTTTTTCTTTTGCAAAATTTTGAGGGATGACAAAATTTTAGGTTAGTTGGGGCTCACATTTTATAATTGTTAAGTTTAATGATTTCCATGCTAACATCACCTATGGAGCTACCCAAATTCAATCGAACTC